>RJWM01008455.1:0-72706 GCA_004363535.1 Dasyprocta punctata | reverse complement strand
ACCCACGATTTTGCCTGGAACAACTGATACCTTCTGTAGGAAGGAAGTCAGGTTGGTATGGAAACAAGCAGGAAGCAGACAGGAGAGTGGTTTGGCCTGTCAGCCTTTAAACTCCTTCCAGCTCTCCCTGCTGGTGGAGGTTTTCAGGAAATCGTTTGGCAATTCTAACATCCACAATAAGGACAGGTATCAAAGGGAGGGTTTGATGTTGAGCAACAACCTGAGAACAAACAAACTAAAGCAGGCAGGGACATAGATGATAGCTGCTCCACTCAGTTGTCTCCCTCTTTCTAATTGAGATCCTCACTCCCTTTACCTCTGTCTCCCCGAAGAAGTTTACCATACTTCCCTCTCCAGTAAAAATTGCAAAATGACTCCATGTAACTCTTGCTTTCCAAATGTATACTGCTATAGCACAAATAAACCTTGAATATCGCTTTTACAGAAAGACCTCAGAGTTTCAACTGCCGCCACTGCTTATATGGTAGGACCCTAAGCACATACACACACACACACACACACGCACGCACACACCCTGATATTCAATATTCATCCTGAGTGTCAGGCTCTGGAAACAATGTCCTCCAATTCTGTAGAAGGCCTGTCATCTGACAGTCCTTTCTGTTTTCTGATTAGAGCTTTGGATTATGGCAGAATGTCAGCACCTCCATTTTCAGAGAAATTCCCTAATGCTTCTTCTACTTTTACACACTTTAGCACTGCCATCTTTCTATGATAATATATCTGGGCCATCCTCTCTCCTTTGTCTTGGTTTCTTGTGTCTTTCCCTCCTTGGTCCACCACAGGTACATTTCCTCTTTCTTCACCTGGCATGGAATCTCTAAGCAAAAGGCATTTTAAATCTCTACAAGTTGTAAACTCTGAAATTCCAGGCCTCTCTGCACTAGGATCAGGTGTAATCAAAAGGCACTGGCAGCGTGTCAGACTTCAGGTGAAGAATTACTCAAGTTTAAAAGATAGGGAATTATACCATACTGGTGACTTCCTGGGGACCAGGATTGGGTCTGTCTCCTCATCCAGTAGACCCTCTGGGTGGGAGAATCTGGGTTTTAACTTCCTCCTGGAAAATAGGAAATCTTACAGGATTGTATCTAAAGGGGAAACATCTCTTCTTTATCACTCTCACCAAGTCTAAGGACCTAAGGTCCTTGGGGGAGGACTGGTAAGCACTTCAAGGACTATAAATACAAGGAGAAAAACTCCCTGTGGGACCCCTGTAAGTTTCCTATTCCCTTGTGTCCTTGGGTCTCTGACGAGTCCAGCAGTGTCATGCAGAGAGAGCTGGATATTGTTTCTCTGCCACCTACATGTGGAGTCTCTCCTACCCATTCAAAGGAAATCATTCAGGGTTTCTATCCAGTCTGAGACTAGGGTCTTCCCAAAATTTAAGCATCACAAGAGTCTTCAGAGTGTCTTCTGATAACCTCCTGACCACGTCAGATGCTCAGATCAGCAGGGGAGTTCTCTCCATCCTGCACTGGAGGTTGAAGGGCCGCCCCTTCAGCTGGCTTGGTGATTCCCATCTGATATTTCTCAGAAGAACATCTCTTACTCTGCTAATTTGCAGTGTTCTGTTAAGTGTATAACATTATGAAAACTGACAATGACTGAACAATTCCAAAATGTCAGACATTATTTTTAGCACATTGCTTATGTAAAGTTTTTTAACCCTAAAAATTTCTATGAAGCAGGTCCAATTTTAACTCGGTTTGCAAAATCAAAATTGAGGCCCAGAGACGTTAAGTGCCTTTTTCAAGATGTTTTCTACAGTTAGTCTACCTCAGCATGTACTCTCTGGTCTGCTCACTGAATCCTGATCAGAGAGCCGGAGAATGGACTCTTGGACTGGTGTTTATAGCAGCACATTCTGACATTTTCAAAGACAAACACATTTCAGCATATCGACTAGGTGATTCCACATTCCTTTGAGAATTCTCTTTCCTCTTCTAGATTCCCAGAGATTCAGGGACAACTTCTTATTTTCAAATATCCCCAACTGATGAAGAGATTTGTTGTTAAAAGGCCTGATGATTGTTTAAAGAGTAAATCTTCCAAGTTCAAAGAATATATCTTACTCTTGAATAAATATAATAAGAAAGGCAAATATGTTGGGGAACACTGTGAAGCGGCTCTGAGCAGGATTTAAAATTTACTAATTGGCATTTTATTTATCTGTGCGCCTGTCCTAGGCCTATGCCTCTTGCCTGGTGATGGGAGCTGATTCATAGTAAATGAACCTCTATGAATCACTGGTCCTGATTGAGGCCTGTAGTGGCCGATGAGGTCAGAGATACCTCAAAGGGCAAGGTAAAGAAGCTGAGGTCATCTTGGCTCCATAATCAATTATGTTAACAGAGACTGCCCTGCAGGCATCTTACTCTGCAGGCATCACAAAGGCCATCTTGGAGATGTCCTTGAAGTGACTCCCAAGTCCTGCTCAGTTCCAGCACCTCCCTCAGCACCTCCCTCAGTATCCCCTCTCTTTGTCTATTTGAAAATATATATGGGTGGTCCAGAGAAGCTCTTTGTCTTAGCCCTCGTGATAGCCACAGAGTCAAGAACTCTGCAGGGGCTTTGATCCTCCTGGAGCCCTAAAATCATACCACTTGTTTCATTTATTTAAACCTTTGCCATACACTCGTTTGGAAGATTGGGGATCTAGGCCAGATCCCCAATACAAATAAAGTAAAATAAAATTGTTCAGAAAGACAGTTTTATGAGTAAAATAATTTAATATATGTTAACTGGGTTATCATAGGTCAGTGGAGAAAGGATGGCTTATTCAATAAGTAGAATTCAATAGAAAAAAGTTACATCTTATGAAACAAAATAAGTTTTAATAAAATGGATTAAAGAACTAGAATTCAAAATCTAATCACAAATCACAACTCATAATGAAAAAATATTTTTATTTCACAAAAGAAACAGATTAATGAGAAAAAGTCTGGTAGATCTAATTTCATCATAATTCAATATTCAGTACATTCAAAATCATGTGAACAAAATATCAGATGGCAAATTACAGTATATAAAATATTACACAAAAACTAAGTGCTAATACATTTCAGTTTATTTGGATAGTTGAGAAACAGTGGTGAATATAACAAAGATCTCTACATTCTCAAATGTGATTTTATAGAAAACATTTTCAATAAGCACTATTCCAAAATTTTCATATAGTAAAATATACATTAGACAATACACAATTTTATATATTTTAAATCAAGATTTTAAATTAAATCGGTGTCAAGCAATTTTAATCAAAATTACATTTTAAAATGTTTTGTTTAGTCTAAGTAACTCCATTAAAATATTTGTAATTTGTTATGAGAAATTGATATTTAAAGAGTGTATTTATTTAAAGAATAATTTCTTGTTCATCACCCATCAATTTCATACATTTTCTGACTATCTTCTTCTATTGCTACTGAGTTTGGAGTTAAATATTCCTGTGTATTTCTTCATTCTACTATTATGCTGTAAATTTCTTTAAAATATGTACTATAGTTTATATATTCTCAGCTTAAATACTAAATACCTGATGCACTCATTTGCAAACTTATTATTTCTTATTATAGAATCATTTGGGAGATACTCGTCTGAATCAGTGAAGCCTAGTGTTGCAGGAGAGTGTTTCACTTTACAGTCACAACACTATGTATTTAAGCAGTGTGTTATTAATGACTATTTATGTTCTTCCAAGTTATCATGCAGCTTTAAATAATATCATTATTTAAAGTTCTCTACATATATCCCATGTGTAGGACAGTCTCTACAATATGTGGTAAGGAATTATCCCATTGAGTTGTGGGCATGCTTTTATTGAACTTTGCAATGTCATGTCATATCAATTTTCAACTCACATTCCCTCCATTTGTGAAAACAGTCTCTGCTGACTCCCATCCTGGGAACATTCTGTGATATCAGATGTTTATGTAACTGTGTTAACTGGTGGGTGTGAAATATTACCTCTTAGTTGTGTGATTTACTTTCCTTATTATAAATGGTTCATATAACACTGTACATTATTACTAACTTACATATCTTGCTGTTATTTAAAAATAACATCTCTAGGGATGAAAGTATGTTTTAGTGACAGAACACTTGATTATCAGGTTCAAGTTCCAGAATTCAATACCCAGTACCAAGAAAAAAAATCCTTAAATTTTACAAGTGATGCAAACATTTGTCTTGTTTCCATAAATTGGTTGAGCTCTTGCTATTATAATTTGCTATTGGGACTATTCTTATACATGTGTTCTTTCCTCATATTACCTTAGATCCTCAGGTTAAATTCCTAGATGATCAAATGCTGCAAAAAACTATGCTCACTTTACATTTTAATTCATTTGAACACCATAATGTGTTGAATGAATTAATCATATTATATAATAAAAAATTATTCCAATTTATTTGTGTAAAACTACAATGTGAATGCTTAATTACACACATTATCTCTAACACTGAATTTTTTTCTATTTTTGAATTAAAAAAATTGATTGAAATATCTGTACATATTTATGAAGTAGAATGTGATGTTTTGATTCAAGTATAAACGGACAGTGAACAACTCAGGGTAATTAGCATACTAAACAGCTTAAATTTTCATCATTTCTCTGTGGTGAGTATACACAAATTTCCATCTTCTTATAATTTTGAGATATGTATGCATTATTGTTAGTTATATTCACTCTGTTATGCCTTAGAACATTAGAACAAGAATAAAAGCCAGGTGTGGTGGTACACGCCTTTAATCCCAGCACTCGGGAGGCAGAGGTCAGTGGAGCGTTGTGAGTTCGAGGCTGGCTTGAGCTACAATGTGAGGAAGGCCGACCTGAACTACATAGTGTAACTGTGTCTCAAAAAAGATAGGGCTGGAAGTTTGGCTCAGTGGCCTAAGTGCCTGCTTGGCAGGTGCAGGGTTGTGAGTTTGGTCCTCGGTACGGACCAAAAAAACCCCAAAAAACAAACAAACAAGCAAACAAAAAAACATTAGAACATATCCTTGTTTTCCACTGAATTTTTGTTAGGCATTTAATCTCAGCCAACCTGACATAAATGAATGAAGTGGATGGATATTCTATGTCACCAAAAGATATGATAGAGCCGGGCGTGGTGGTGCATGCCTTTAATCCCAGCACTCAGGAGGCTGAGGTAGGTGGAGCATTGTGAGTTCGAGGCTGGCTTGGGCTACAACGTGAGTGCAAGGCCGGCCTGAGCTACACAGTGCGACCTCGCCTCAAAAAACCAGGGCAGGGAGTTTGGCTCAGTGACTTAAGCGCCTGTCTGACAGGTGCAAGGTTGTGAGTTCAAAAAAAAAAAAAAAGATATAATGTTTTCTTTTCATTTTTTCACCCTTTGATTATCAGTAATGTTGAATGTATTAGAAGTTTTCTTTTTGACAATTTATATTTCTTTTTTTATTTTAAAAAGTAAAACAGAAAAAAGAATAGAAATAATACAGAATTTCAAAAAAAAAAAAACAAGCACACAAACAGTAAGGAACCCATACTAGTTAATATATTACATATTGTTATCTTAGAAGTAATTGTTCAAATTACAGGATCTAGGCATAAAAAATGATCAGATAATCAAACAATGACAGCACAAACTATTCTTTTTGATGAACTAACAGAGAATTAGTAGTATACTTATCTATCTTGCACACTTATACATACACACAGTTATATGTGTATACCTACATACATATAGTATTTTCCCTTCTTCCATTTCTCCTTTTCCCATCCCAGCTGTTCTTTATTTTGAGCACTTACTTTCTCTTTCATTATTGCAATATCTATTGCACATTTTGGATTTTATTGCTCTTTCAGTTTATTATTATTATTATTATTATTTATTTTTTACACTAGGGAGACCATACGATCCTTGCAAATGTGAGTCTGATGCATTTCACTTATGAGTATAGTCTCAAGTTGCTTAATTCATCTCACTCCAGAAAGAATGGCTGCCATCAAGAAATCAACTGATAACAAATGTTGGCGGGGCTGTGGGAAAAAGGAACCCTTCTCCACTGTTGGTGGGAGTGTAGACTGGTGTGGCCACTGCTGAAATCAGGATGAAGATTCCCAAAAAAACTCAAATTGGAAGTCCCATTCAATCCAGCTATTCCTCTTCTGGGTATTTTCTCAGAAAAATTGAAAGTGCCATGTCACAGCAATATATGTGCACCCATGATTATAGCAACACAATTTGTAATAGCTAAATCTTGGAAAGAACCAAAATGCCCATCAATCGCAGAATGGGTGAAAAAGATGTGGTATTTTTATACAATGGAATATTACTCAGCTATAAAAAAGAATGATCATTTATATTTCTTTTCTGGTATGTGAATTACCCATTAATGGTCTTTGACAATTCTGTTAGCATATTTTCATATTTTTCTACTGATTTGTAAGAGTTGATTTTGTACATACCTTAGTAAATGTGTCATAATTTACACCAACTGATTACTTTTTTTCTTTCTTATGGTGTTATTTGCTATATGGATTTTTAAGTGTAAAAAATACACTTACTAGTTCTCTATTTCTTTCCCCTTTATTCACTGAAAATATTTTTTCTCAATTTGAAATCATAAATATTTTTTCTAAATTTGCATTCAAAAAATAATTTGTAAAACAAAATGCATGTATTGAATGGGTAAGGGCAAACTAAAAAATCTCTGACATACAAGCTCCTGTCTCCAGAAGGGGCTGTAGGGTTCAAGGAAAGAGGGAAATTTATGGAATCGGAATTACTTCCTATGGATCTCAGTCATCTTTCCTCCCATGTCCCAAGATATGAGTCAAACGTACTGAGTGAATAGATGGCCTCAGAAAACCAATCCCTTGCCAATAAACTTTTCTTTTACAACTGAAATGGTACCCATTAAATTTAAATCTAGTAGCCAAAGGTCAAAAATGAATGCTCAGGGCACTACAACTATGCTGCTGATTTGTCACCTTGTCCAAGTCAGATTAATTGACATTTGGGTGTTGCCCTGACTGGAGACCAAGACATGACTCAGTGACATCTCAATTCCATCCTCCAAGGAATCATGAGCATGACTTCTGAGTAGCACTACCTGTGTGAGCCAAGGGATCTAAATCCTGACCTCTCCTTCCACAACTAAGCCCTTTGGAACAATCTAATAACAAGCATCCACCTTGAGTAATACAAAGACAGATCTCTGTGGGACCTGGCCCCACCTATACATGTGAATGTCTCAGGGTCAGTCACATCTGTGATTGCCTTGAGTCCCATGGAAAAGCTCTTTGCAAATTCTAAGGTGATACTAAATGGTGAAGGAATGATTGTACGGCATCACTGCTCTAAAAGTGGATGGTAGATACACACACATCACATCCAGGTCTTGGTCTCAACAAGCTTTGTCTCATTTCAGAGATATGCCACATAAAGAAATATGCAGACAAAGCAGGGGGAAGCATTAACATGCAAAGCCAGCTTAAAAGAATGATTTCTTCTTTTAAAGAAGTGCAGAAAAACCTAAAGAAACAGAGTAGGGTCAGGTAATACTGCTCAGGTCCTTAGATACAAGAGCTAGGCATTCATTCTGAGTCAGCAAAAACCTTTGAAAATACTTCATTTAATGATAGCATGACTATATAAATTATATTCTAAACTTGAGTGTGTGGAACACACTTGAGACTGAAGAAAAGGTTTATGATAACATTATATTGATACAAAAAACAAAATCTAAAATTGTCCCCAGCAAATTGGGACATATGGTTACCCTATTAAATGTTCATAACTAATTATTTTTAGAAGAGTTCAAGTAGAGATGCGGGGATAAACGAGGAAGAGCCAATGAAGTTTCTACACACACATACAATCGCTGCAAATTATGTATCTTTATATAGACACATTAGTTTCTTATCACATTATTTGTACACCTCAACCCTTATGTATAAAAACATATTCATATTTTGAATCTATATGTGAGCCTGGCTTCACTCTTCCAGATGACTTAGATACAATTAATGCATGGCATTCTTTCATGCCACAGGGAATTTTGATTTTTCTCCAGTATTTCTACCACTGTAGGGAGTGAAAGAGATTTTCCTCACATTCATTTTGAGGGTTCAATGTTCCTTTTTCTAATTAATTAATTAGATTTGTTTTGAGAAGCCTTACCATGGTACACCAACTTGGACCAGCTGTGAAGTGCTTGTCTTTACCTTTACTCACTGGAAGGAGAAGAGTGGAAAACACTTTTCAAGAAGAGAAACAATACTGAAAAGCTAGAGATGGGTAACTGAAAGGTTTAAAAGCTTCCAGGTCCTTTCACCTTGTCATCAGCACAGGGTCCCTGAACATAAAGCCTTGCCTTCTCCAATTCCTTTTCCCCTTCCAGGTCCCCATGTCTGCGTGGCCCTCTTCCTCTTTATTGGATTCCTGGGGACTTGAGATTTGTCTTTCAGATGATGTGAAACAATGCAGAGTTCTCCTGCTCTTCCATAAGCTTCTTTCCTGGCTGCATTTTGCAGTAAACTGTATCAACATACTTAGCAGAACAAAGAAGTCTTAATCATAAAGAGTACACAATTGAAAAAGAAAAAAAACTTCAAGATCCAGATTTACCATCCCTTGAAAAACAATGTCTTAAAGATGACATCTATTCTCCTTTATTAAAGAATATGTAAGTATCTCAGTTTTTGAGGGTCCATCCTATGACTGCTCATCTACCAGACCTTTCCTTATACTACTAATTGACTGTGACGGACTGGAACAATACCCCAGTGAGTGAGTGTGTGTGTGTGTGTGTGTGTGTGTGTGTGTGTATAATGCTAGGAATCGAACCAGTGCTTTTTCACTGAGCTACATTCTTATTCCCTTTAAAATTTTGTTTTTGTTTTATTTTGAGACAGGGTCTTGCAAAGACACTATAGTTTGAGACTGGGCTCAAACTTGCTACCTTTTTGCCCCACTACCTGTACTTTATATTAATAAAACAAACAAACAAAAAGAACTAAAACTGAATCCAGGTAAATAATTTCCACAAGGACACGCAGCTACCAGATAACAGAACCAGGCTTGTTTTCTAAATTTGTCGGATTCTAAGCTCTTCCAATGCAATGAACACCAGGGTGTAGCAATTTTATTTTAATGAAGAAAAAGAGATAAAATATTTAAACTTTGGGAACCATGGCATTTCTGTCTCAACTACTCAATTCTGTCATAATAATGTAAAAATAACCACAGACCAACAATAAAGGAATGGATATGTTTGTGTTCTAAGTAAATAAAATAATTCAAGCACTGAGATTTGAGTTTAACAAAATTTTATGTGTCATGAAATATTTTTTATCATTTTCCATACTTACATTTAAACATGTAAGATTCATTCCTTGCTCACAGGCTACATAAAATCAGGCAACAGACATGACAGCAGAGAGAAATTTGCTGAGAAAGTGGGTGGTTGACATGGACAGAAGCAGAGAGTCCATGAAGTCATTTCTAAATTACTGTTCAAACCATGATAAAAAGAGCAACTGAATTTGTATTAGCTTCAAGAAGAAAACAACAGAACCAGGGACTCAAGTTTCAAAAATGAGAACTAAGAGTTCTTCAAGGCTTGTATTACCATAGGAAATAAAATAGCAGATCATATAAAATTGCCCCTAAACTTGCCACTCTTTTTAAAAAACTATTCCTACCCCAAGATGTAGCATCTCTAAGCCTGATGCAGGGAGGCAGGTGAGAAATATTTAGTCATCATTTTACAAAATATCATGTGGGTGGCAGGAGGCGGGTCATCCCATGCCCAGGACCTGTGTCACACGCTAGGGAAGAGCTCATGGCCAGAATAAAAGGGCACAGGGACAGAGCACCTCCATCCACTCACCTCCTGAGGTGTACAGAGATCCTGTGCTCTCGTGATCCTGGTAAGTGTCCACTGAAAATAGCTAGAGGTGGGGCTGGACAAGGACCTCAGTGAGAGAGGTCATTTTTCAGAAGAGAAGAATTTAGGGAAGACTGCAAGGTGGGAACAGAAGAAGGCTCTGCACTAGTGAGGAAATTAGAGAGAAATAGATGTATGTGCCTTTGGGGTCTGGAGAGAACAAATTTGCTCCGTAGTGGAGAAGACTCATCAGGACAAGGGACCCTGAAACACAAGGACTTCCCCCACTTGGACAGGAGGGAGCATATCTCTGAGAATACCGTCCTGTCCTTGACAGCAAATGAAAAACTGGAACCAGAACAGAACACCAAGTACTTCTTTGGGCTTAGGAAACCTACACATCTAAGGGTGTGGAGTTTGCTGGTATTTCCCAAGTTGATTAGGATACCACATGCCCGAGACCTGTCATGCTAATTGATAAACCCCATTCAGCTGTGAACTGAGGACATCTGAGTTCTGGGCTGAACCCAGGTGCCTGAGATTCAAGCTCCAGGTCTACAGGATTTGATGAGTTTGTTAGTCTTTTCTCTTATGGAGTAAGCTTACTGACCTGGTATTTCCCAGATCCTTAGCAACTGTGACTTGCCTGGTAAGATCATCTTACAAGTTATGACAAGAAGAAATGATTGCTTTTTCTTTTAAAAAGTATTTTCCCTCAAATTACCATTCAGTTGGACAATTTTAGTCTAAAGACATTTTCAATAATTTTCCTCCAATTTCCTCCTATAAATCTTTGACTTGAATATGTTCTATAATATTTTTTGGTCTCAGTTTGCTACTGTTGTATAACAACGTCAATTCTTATGCAACTTACATGCAAATACAGAATTCAAAGAGATGAACGTGATGGTGTAAGAATATGGAGAAAGCATCAGAATATAACCACTAGAGATGATGTTTCTATGGCTCAAGTGACACTAAGAGAGTTAGAGCGCCCACCTGTGGTCTGTGCTCAGGGTCTAATTTGTATTTGATTCTCCCTCAGCTCCTGAACTCCTCCTCACCCACCAAGATGTCCTGCCAGCAGAACCAGCAGCAGTGCCAGCCTCCTCCCAAGTGCCCCACCCCTAAGTGCCCCCCGAAGTGTCCCCCTAAATGCCCCCCAGTCTCTCCCTGCTGCAGTGTCAGCTCTGGTGGCTGCTGTGGCTCCAGCTCTGGGGGCTGCTGTGGCTCTAGTTCTGGAGGCTGCTGCAGTTCTGGTAGTTGTTGCAGTTCTGGGTGTGGGGGCTGCTGCCTGAGCCACCACAGGCGCCGCAGGTCCCACCGGCGCAGACACCAGAGCTCTGGCTGCTGCAGCCAGCCCTCAGGGGGCTCCAGCTGCTGTGGAGGGGGCAGCAGCCAGCAATCTGGAGGTTGCTGCTGAAGTGGACTTGACTTCCTCCTCTGTCTGAGGCTGCATGAATCAGTGAGAAGTCTTAGCAAAAGTTAAGCTCTGGCCTTGAGCATCTCCCTTGCCTTGTGTCAAGAAGTCCAGACTGTTTCCCTAAAAACATTAGAGACCTCCTTCTCCTCTCCCATGGCAATGTATTTTGTGACCTGAACTGGAATAATAAAATCTGGAATCTGCTACCCAACTGACTCTGAGACACATTCATCTCTTGCTTGCATTACCATTTGCCTCTCTCTTTGGACAGATAATGGGGTTTGGTATCAACTAGCAAAAGTTTGTATCTGTGTGTGTGCTTGCTTTTTTCCCTAATGCTGTTTTCCCTTTAACCAAGACCCTGAAGCAGTAATAATCATGAACGCTAATATTTTAACAATGTTAAAATTCCCTTCAGATGTGTAACTCCATTTCTAGATATGGCAGAAGACCACCATCTCTTCATTTGTGTGTCCCCATTCCCCAGTTTTTCTACTAAAAATTCTTCCCTGACTTCTATATCATATTATAATAATTATCAGACATTAAAGTCCACTTATTTTCCACATATAACATAATGACTTTTGGCAAATATTGCGGTTATATAATCATAATTGCAAGCAACACTATAAAAATGTAGTTGATGTGTTTTAGTCAGTATTTGGAGAAAGTTTTAAAAACAGCACACACTTCATAATATAGTAAGGAAAATTTTGACACATATAGCCGCATTATTATGAAATTCCAAGTGGCAGAAGACACTATTCTGAAAGATGGAAGGATAAAAGTGAACATGAGAAAATACAATTTGTACTACAGGAATTAGACTGACATCCTACTGTAGTTTGGATGTAACTGTCCTTCTATAATAGCCCATGTGTTATATTCTTGATCTTCAGGGTGGCATTAATGGAAGTCGATGGAAATGTTAGAAAGTTGGAGCCTGATGGGAGGTCCTTAAGTCATTAGGTACATCTCCTTGAAGAAACTGTGGAGTCATACTCCTTCTTTCTTTATCTTTCTGGCAATTATGAAAAGCTTTTATTCTGCTGATGCATTCATGGCATGATATACCGGTTTGCCAGTGGTGTAAAACAATAGGACTAATCAATCATGAACTACAACCTTGAAAGATGTGAGACAAAAGAATACTTTCCTCTCTATAGGCTGATTATTTAGATATTTTGTTACAGTATTGTAAATCTAATCAACACACACCCTTATTAATGTAGTATGCATGTAAATTAAGATTTAAAAGTAAATATTCCTATTAATAATTTCACAGGTCATGAGTGGTTGATTTTTTTAAAAGAATAAAAAAGACACCACAGGTGTGCTCTCCACCTAACCACCTGGGTCCTGGAGGTTCTGAACTCCACCAAGCCAGGCACAAGGCTCCAGTGCCACACACTGGGAGTGTGTCCTCACTAGCTGCACAGGGAATCTGAGCTCTGCCTAGCCCAGTGACCCAGCGCAATCCATCAGGGGAATGTCCAGTCAGCCTCACAGGACACAGATGTACCAAGCCCAGTCCAGCCCAGAGCCCCAGAGCCACTCATCAGGGAGCAAACAGCATAGACATAGGATCTTGGAGAGTTTGAGTTCTGCCCATCAGAGCAGAAGGCCCCAGCTCCATAGTTCAGGGGTGTGGCCCAGCTAGCCACATGGCAGGTACTGGATGTTCTCTGCCCAGCCAAGAGTAAGGCCCCGCCACCATACACCGAGGGCATGCTCTGGCTAGCCCAGTGCTCCAGAGGCTCTGAACTCCTTACAGCCAGATGCAAGGACCCAGTGGTGCCACAATTCGGGGGCATGTTCTGCCTAGCCACCTGGGTCCTGGAGGTTCTTAACTCCAACCAGCTAGACACAAGGTCCTGGTGGTGACACACTCTGGGAGGCACACCGCCTAGCCACCTGGGTACTGGAGGCCCTGAACTCCACCCAGGCAGGTGCAAGTCCTCAGTGCCACACTCCAGGGGTGTGTATCTGCTAGCCACCTTGGTTGCTGAGGTTCTGAACTCCACTCAGTCAGGTTCTAAGCCCTGGCGACATGCTCTGGGGATGTACCCCTGCTAGCTTCAGGGAGGATACAAGCTCTACCTAGCCCAGCATCCAGCAGCAACCCAACAAAGTACATCAGGGGAATACATAGCCAGCCTCACAGGCCACAGAGCACAAGGCTCTGGTGCCATAGTTTGGGGGTGTGCCACAGCTAGCCACTGGGATAATGGAGGATTGAAGCTCTCCCCAGCATAGCATTCCAGTGCAACTCATCAGGAGGTTATCTGGCTAGCCACACAGGTCCCAGAGGAAAATGATGAAATGAAAGAGCAAGATGCAGACTTAGTCCTCCAGGCCATCAAGAACAAACCCAAGAGACACTGAAATGGAAGACACTGGAAATTGCACAGCTGAACTTTCTGTAATAATAGCCACTGAAGCAAAGAAACAACTCCCTGAAGTTACAGAGAAAATCAGATCAGAAATAATCTCAGGTAAAAAAGAAATGACAAACATTATGAAAGAAATGCTGTGTGTATCCAAAGAAGATCTGGATAAAAAAATGAAGGAACATAAAAAAATGATGGAAACTTTGAATGAACAATATAAGACACAATTAGAATGCATGAAACAGATTCAAAGGGATATTCAGGAAATCAAAAACTCCATCAAAAGTTGATAAAACCAGTTGAATGAAGTTGAAGATAGATTCTCAGAGCTTGAAGATAGCATGGAAACTTATGATCATGAAAGAAATGATCTTTTAAAAATAACAAGGAACCAGGAAACAACAATTCAACAGTTGCAAGATGGTGCAAAGAGAAACAGTATAAGATTGAAAGATGTAAATGAAAATCAGGGGTCAATATGAATGATGTACAAAGACTATTTGCAGAAATAATAGCAGAAAATTTTCCAAGCATGGGAAGAGAATCTGATGTAAACATAAGTGAGGCATACAGAACCCCAGTTAACCATAACCAAAATAAATCTTCACCTAGACATACAATAAATAGGTTATCAGAAATTCAGCACAAGAACAGAATACTAAAAACTGTCAGAGGAAAGAAACAGATTACCTATGAAGGAAAGGCTATCAGAATCATGGCAGACTTCTCAGCACAAACCTTCATGTTAAGAAGAGCTTGGAGTGAAGTATTTCAAATCCTGAGAGAAAACAACTTTCAACCCAGATTGATGTACCCTGGAAAACTGTCTTTAAAAATTGATGGAGAAGTAAGATACTTCCATGAAAAAGAACAACTGAAGAAATTCATGGCCACTAAACCAACACAACAAAGAGTACTGAAAGTCACTCTAGAAAGAGACAAAGATAACTGCAATCCCAAGAATAACAGCAAAAACAAATGACTAAGCAGGGCAAACAATTAAACAGAAAAGGTAGAAGACCCACAAAAGAAAGATAACATGACAGTGATAAGACAGTACATATCAGTTATATCAATCAATGTAAATGGTCTCAACTTAATGTAAAAGTTATATCAATCAATGTAAAAAGAAACAGACTGGCAGAGTGGGTTAAGAAACAATACCCAACAGTATGCTTTGTACAAGAAACACCTTTAACTCAAAAGGAAATTCACAGACTAAAAATCAAAAGATGGAAAACAATACTCTGTGCAACAGGAGTTCCCCCCCAAAAGTAGGGGTAGCTATTTTGCTTGCAGACAGTATGAACTTCAAACCAAGATTGATCAAAAGAGATAAAGAAGGTCACTACATACTTGTAAGTGGAAAACTTGAAAAGGAAGAGATTATGGCCATAAATATACATGCACCAAATTTGGGAGCACCCAACTATGTAAGACAAATCTTAATAGACATGAAAAATCAAATAAATAATAATACAGTCATAATGGGGGCCATTAACACCCCATTGTCACAAAGAGACAGATCAACCAAACAAAAAAATCAGCAAAGAAATAACAACTGAATCAAACTTGTGAACGAATGGACCTAGTAATGTGCACCAAGTATTCCACCCAACATCAGAATAAACATTCTCCTCAGCTGCATATGGGTCATTCTCTAAAACAGATCATATACTAGCTCACAAAACATGTTTAAGTAAATGCAAAGAATTCAAATAATTCCATGCATATTATCTGACCATAGTGTAATAAAAATGGAAATTAATGACAAAAAAACCCACAACAACTCCATAAACACATTCAAATTAAATAATACTCTTCTAAACAATCAATGGGTCACAAAAGAAATTAAAGAAGAAATTAGACAATATCTACATTTGAACAAAAATGAAAATACAAATTACCGGAACCTGTGGGATAAAATGAAAGCGGTCCTCAGAGGGAAATTTATACTTCTAAACTCCCACATCAGAAAAATGGAAAGAACACACATAAACAACCTAATGCCACACCTCAAACTTCCAGAAGAAGAAGAAGTCAAGCCCAAAGCCCAAAGAAGGGAGAAAATTATAAAGACCAGAGCAGATATTAATGCAATTAAAACTAAGAAAGCAATACAAAGAATTAATGAATCAAAGAGTTGGTTCTTTGAAAGAATAAATAAAATTGATAAACCTTAGCCAACCTTATCAAAAAGAGGAAAGAAAAAACTCAAATTCATGCAATAAGAGATGAAAAGGGTGAATTCACTGCAGATCCTGTGAAAATACAGAAGATCATCAATAACTACTTCAAATACCTTTACTCCAATAGGTTTGATAACACAGAAGAAATGGACATATTTCTAGAAACTAATGAATTATCAAAGCTGTATCAACAAGATGTAAAACTGCTGAATAACCCAATTTTAGATAATGAAATCGAAAATGTAATTAGAACCTTACCAACAAAGAAAAGCTCGGATCCTCATGGATTCACTGCTGAATTCTATAAGAAATTTAGGAAAGACTTAATGCCAGCACTCCTCAAATTCTTCAATGAAATCAAAAGAGAAGCCAGTCTCCCTAAGTCATTCCTGGAAGCAAGTATCACCTTAATACCAAAACCAGAGAAAGATCCAACCAAAAAAGAAAATTATAGGCCAATCTCCCTAATGGACATAGATGCAGAAATCCTCAATAAAATACTGGCAAATAGAGTGCAACAAGTCATCAGGAAAATTAAACACTATGATAAAGTGGGATTCATCCCAGGAATGCAGGTGTTTTTCAACATATGCAAATCAATAAATGTAATACACCATATCAAGAGAATCAAAGAAAAGAATCACATGATCATCTCAATAGATACAGAAAAAGGTTTCAATAAAATCCAACACTCATTCATGATAAAAATCCTACAGAAAATCGGAATAGATGGTTTCTACCTCAACTTGATAAAAGCCATATATCATAAGCCAACAGGCAACATCTTACTAAATGGAGAAAAACAGAAAGCTCTCAGCCTAAAATCAGGAACAAGACAAGGATGTCCATTATCACCACTCCTATTCAATATAGTTCTGGAACTATTAGTCAGAGCACCTAGACAAGAGAGAGAAATAAAAGGAATAAGAATAGGAAAGGAAGAAGTTAAATTATCATTATTTGCAGATGATATTATACTCTACACAGAAGACCCCCAAAATCCATTGAAAGACTTCCAGATGTAACAACCAAATTCAGTAATGTTGCTGGATACAAGGTCAGCACTCAAAAATCCATAGCATTCTTGTACACAAACAACAAAGTCACTGAGAGAGAAATAAGGAAAACCACAGCCTTCACTATAGCATCCAAAAAAATTAATATTTAGGAATCAATCTAACAAAGGAAGTAAAAGATCTATACAGTGAAGATTACATTACTCTGAAAAAGGAAATCGAAGAGGATTTCAGAAATAGAAAGATATTCCTTGTTCATTGATAGGAAGAACAAACATACTTAATTGCCATTTGATAGATATAAATTGGTGTACTGTTGAATTTTTAATATGCATTTTCCTGCTCTTTAATGATCACAAACATCTTTTTGCATATATTAGTTTCCCCTTCTGTGACTTTTTTGTTCTTAAAATTGGTTTTCTCTCTTTTAGGATTTGTAAGTGTTCTTCACATATTCTATTTACTAATGTATTTCTATTAAGTGCATTGTGAATATCTTTTCCTAATACATTTCATTGTTTTCATTTCAATATTATTTGATGAATGAGTATAGAACATCGGGAGAATAAGGCAGATGAGCTGCAGAGCAATTTAGAGGAATCTAGACATCAGGTAGCATCAGATCCTGACACAAATATGGACAAACACACACACACACGCACACACACACATATGAATACACACAAATGCATCTGAACCACTTACTAGAAGGATTTATTCTGTACAACCAACTCTGATATTATCATATCTACATCAGTTTTGAGTCTAGAAAATCCAACGTTGTTCTCCAAGCCTAGGGAAGTTGACTTTGTCACATGATCATTTCATTCTCGTGCACCTGAAAAGTTAGTTTAGTTGTTTAATATCCTTTCAATATGATAGATGGAATTCTTGTTGTCTGATTTACTACCTTAAACCAGGTGCAAACCCTGACCCTTTCTCTTAATCTTCTGAATGTGTGAAAATTCTGTGTTTCTTTCAAGGAAAGCCTGTACTGATACAAATAACTGAATCAAAGCCCTAAGGGACTAGCAGTAAAGACAAGTTGATGAGACAGAAAAAAAATATGGCATGTGAAATACTAGATACCACTAGTTTAAATATTTCCTCTCCTCTCCCCTCCCTTCACTGATTTCTTTCTCTTGGTTTATTGTACCAGGTGGTCCCCTAATCTTACACAATCTGTTTCTTCTACCTTTTTCTTTCCACATCTGTGCCACAGTCCAGCCAGGCTAGGTCCACAGAGTCTCCAAAGGTGGGCTGAGCATCAGCACGTGGAGAACAAACACACAAACAGCTCAGAGACTGCGTGAATCTGCTTCGTTTATTGCTTCTACTACTACTACTACTACTACTACTACTACTACTACTACTACTACTGCTGCTGCTGCTGCTGCTGCTGCTGCTGCTCTCTTGCAAGCTCTAACATAATATTTTGTACTTTCTTTCTTGGCAGAGGTTGAAAGTTTAGATAAAAAGAATGAGATCAACAGGTGTTTCTAATGTTTTCATGATTTCTATGGTTACATGATTTGTCAGCATAGGCAGGAAGTTTATACTTAAAGACCTTGAAGCCTGTTTTGGCTACTAATAGATTACTGATTGGTTTTCAATTAGTTGAATCAAGTTTCCTCATTTACCTATGGGAAAAAAATCTTGACAATTGTTTTTAAAATATCAATTTTTATTTAGGGAGATCTAATGTACTATGGGGGGTCAAATTGTTCTAAATGCTCCATTGTGGTAGCCTAGCTAAAACCCTACAAAACTCAAGATTATATTCAGCCCTGATTTAGCCCCTCTATCCCTCTGTGATGTTCTTGCAGCTGCAAGGACATGTTATCTACCCTTTCTCTTTCAAAACATAGTAACTTATCAGCCTCTCTGTATGGAGGTTCCCAGCCAGCCCCATTACTATTATCATCAAAGGCTCCCAAACTTCTGATATGACCTAGGTCTCATTGGTCCAACTCGATATCAGACCATTACACCATTAATTGTAGAGAAACATTTTATTAACTATCCCTTTGTTCTTAGGGAGTTTCTGTACTTTGTTTACTAATTTTGTGCATGGGAAAGAAAGAAAGAAATCCTCCGAACTTGGTCAGAGCACAAGTTAACACAATAATTTCCAAGAAGCATTAACCTGTTCCCACAAAGCCAATTTTTATGCTGCGGCCTTTTCTTAGAAGATGTCCTCCTTTCATGTTTGAACCTTGTCAACAGAACATGGGTCTATTTTCTTCCATGTTTGGACCTTGTCAACAGAACATGGGTCTATCTTCTTCCATGTTTGGACCTTGTCAACAGAACATGGCTAGAGAAGGACGCAGCACATCTGTGAATTTTACTAAAGCTTTTCCAAGTATGCAATCCCTGAAAATTTTGAATTTTCACTCTAGTTATGTGGTCAAGTCATCTCTCTCTCTCCCTCCTCTATTACATTCCATTCCTTCCTAAATTCTCATTAAAATCTCAACAAAAAAGGCTTGTACCTTTTAACCAGATCCTGTCTCCTTAGAGAGCTGATATAACTTTAAAAATTGACTTGTTGGCCTTTGTTTATAGAGAATTTAGCATGTTATCAGATCTCTATCAGAAACTTCATTGCATTAGCTCAACAATTCTCAGACATCCCTGGAGGATATTTTATATTATCTCTATTGCAGAATTAATAAGAACAAGAATTCTAAGGTAGTTTTTATAAGGTCATACAGGAAATAGGCAGTAGAATCAGGACTCTCTCAATGTTTGACTCTTTAACCAGTTTCTTGACTGCTTACACATACTCAAGTGTAAAATAGTGGAGGGTTAGTGGGTTCTATGAAACTTGATTCAAAATAGGTTTTCCAGAGCCATAGAGTTAAGGTTTGAGACATTGAAAAAAGAGACTAGGAACTCAGTCTTCAAAATTAAGTAAGGCAACTACTTCCCAGGGGGAGCAGGATGGGAAGGGATGGTACAGATTTTTAACCTTACCCTCATTGCTAAGTCATATTTTGAACTGTGAACAGCTTCCTTGAGCCCTGTAGAGAAAGCTGCCAGGTGACAAAATGCAACTCATCACGAGTCACAGGATATGTCGGTGGTTGGAGGTGGGTCCCATACCCCAGTTTTGTCTCATAAGCTGAAGAAGAGCCCAAGGCCAGTATAAAATGGCTCAGGGCCAGAAGACCTCCATCCACTCACCTCCTGAGGTGTACACAGACCTATATTGCCTGTGACCTTGGTAAGTGTCTACTGGGTACAGGAACAAGAGCGTCTCTGGAAGGATGCTCCAGAGAAGAACAGGAGGAGCAGCTGGGTCTTGCCCCATGACCTGGAGTCTATATGGACAAAGGGATAGCGGTAGCAAGAAGGCAAAGTGAGGAAGTACACAATTGCCAGGGGTGGGAGGTGGTGGGTCTACTGGAAACACAAAGAATTACATGGTTCTCTCTTTGTACTGAGACAGAGTGATCTACCACAGGCTGATCTCTAAGGTCAGAGGAGACTGAAGCCCCAGTCAACATACTCTATTAGAACAACTAGCTTCAAGAAGTTCTGTCATCTTTGAGATGGAAAATGTAACCTTCCTAGGAAAGATGAATTGGAGATAGTATTCTGCAACCTTTAAAGAAAGAAATAAGCATAGAATCTTTTGGGGCTTTTTGCAATGCATTTACTTATGCTTCTTAGCTCAAATTGGAAATCAATTTAAGAAGTTGGATACAGTAGGTTTCCCATTCAAGTACTAACCATCCCTGATCCTGCTTAGCTCCAGAGATCAGATGAGATTGGGAGGGTTCAGGGTGATATGGTCATAAATTGGACACAACAGGTTGAGCATCTCAGTACCAAGAGACAAGTATGAAGCCTCAGTATGCTAGAATAGCAGAGTTCCAGGCTCAATAGACCAGGGTACCTGAGTTCAAGTCACAGGTCTGCATAGAAAGTGCTGTTCTTCAGATTCTTCATGAACAAAGGGAACTGGCTGCATCAGCCAGACTATAAGAACATTTATTATTGTGCATGATCAAAGTTTTGCAGGACAAAATTACAGTGAAGCTACTCCAAGAGAGAATTCTTCCTTCTCATTGTTCAAGAAAGTGTTTACATCTCCATGTTCCTAGACTAGACAGGTCCAGGGTTCCAGGTAACAGGGTAGAGAAATTGCCTTCTTAACTTCCTACATGTTAAATTTGGCATTTTTTCATGTGATTTACATGTCAAATTTCCTACTTTGTAAAAGACCTAATGATTATCTACTACCTTAAAAAGAAACTGAGACTAAAAAGAGACAGTAGAAGAGTATTTACTGAATTTCCAGAAATATTCAAAAACTCACTGATTACATATCTAGGACTATACTTCAATAGTTCATCAAAATGAAGGAACCAGAAATGAATCAGAAAAGACAAGAGTGTGCAGGGTGACCTGTGGCTTGCTCTGACTCAATTTGACTGTCTCTCTCAGGTCCTGAATTACTGCCTTTGGAGATGTCCCCCCAGCAGAACCAGCAATAGTGCCAGCCCCCTCCCAAGTGAACTCCCAAGTGTTCTCCCAAGTGCCCCACCTCAAAATGTCCCCCAAAGTGCCCCCCAGTCTCTTCCTGCTGCAGTGTCAGCTCTGGGAGCTGCTGTAGCTCTAGCTCTTGGGGCTGCTGCAGCTCTGGTGGCTGCTGCAGCTCAGAGGGTTGTGGCTGCTGCCTGGGCCACCACAGGTGCCGCAGATCCCACCAGCGCAGGCACCAGAGCTCTGGCTGCTGCAGCCAGCCCTTGGGAGTAGGCAGCAGTCAGCAGTCTGGAGGCTGTTGTTGAAGTAATTCCTGTAACTAGATGAGCAGACCTGAACGCCACAAATGGCCACATGGTTCCTTCTCCACATGTTCCTGCCACTGGACTTGCCCATGTTACTGAGTCAGGACCTGGTGAGAGCAGCGCTCAAACCTAGAGGATCCTTCTGTGTTGAAAGCCAGGAGTGCTACCATCTCCCCAAACTCATCTGCTGACCTTTTTACCATATGCAAGGCAGCCCTGAGTAACTTAAAGTGCTGACCTTATACCTCTCTGTAGCTTACTATTTTTGCATAGCTCAGCCTGATGTACAACAATAAAACTAGAAATCTGCGTTTCTTGTTTCCTTGACTGATTTTTTTTTTTTTTTTTTTTTTTTGGTGGCACCGGTAATCGACCTCACAACTTGCATCTGCCAGGCTGGCACTTAAGCCAGTGAGCCAAACTCCCAGTCCTGGTTTTTTGAGATAGGGTTGCACTATGTAGTTCAGGCCAGCTTTGTGCTCACGTTGTAGCCCAAGCTGGCCTCAAACTCACAACACTCCTCCTACCTCAGCCTCCTGAGTGCTTTCCTTGACTGATGTTTATGCCTACATCGTTTTCCTTGCACTATTCCAGAGACATTAGTATCTATAGCCATTTAAATGTTCCCACTGTTCCCAACAGTATTCCCTATACTGAAGCATCTTACAACTTTACAGGTATAAATTTTATTAATATGGTATCCCTCAGAGGCAGAGTAGGTATGAACAGTATTGTGCTTTACATTAGGGGAAACCAAAGCAGTCTGAGTTATATAGAAGAAACCACACAGAATTTATATCTGTTGATGACATAGCCAATTCTTTTTCCATTAAGACTGTAAAAAGATACTCTAAAGTCAGTGACCCTTAAATTTTCTGGGTAGCATAATACACTTCCTGTACCATTTCGGATGGTAGCATTGCTTCAGATGGGTGTTTCTTGCCTCCTCTGGTTTTGTTTAATTAAGATACCATCCTCCCTTAATTGCTAATACACGTTAGGATGATCTTTGTACTAAGATTCCTCAACCCCAGAACTTTAATTAGTTTCTTGTTTCACATAGTGAAGTATGAATTATAGCCTATTATAGCTCTCTATTCCTCTCTCACATTTCATTCTGAACATATGGCTTAATTAAATATGAATGCGGAACAGCTATGTGTCCCAGGACTAGATCATCTGGCTTTATTCATCTTTCCCCTAAACTGTTCAAGTCTCACATGACTAATTTTTCAACCCTGATGCTGCTACTTTGATCGCTTGGTTTAAAGATGATGTCTTCCAGGTTTTTAATTGCATAGTTACTCTTAATAATGTATGAGAACATTCTCTGAGGCTACTTAGATACTCAAGTTTAGCAAAACTTTATTTGGTATCTACTGATGGTTCTCTTATGAAACCATGGTTTTGCTGACATCATTGAATATAATATAACTGATATTTTATATATTGATTTTATATTCTGCTATCTTGCTGAACTCTTATTATCTAAAATACTCTTTACACTGTTCTCTCTTGTATAACTTTTTTATTCTTTAAATGCTTAGAGAAACAATTATTATATGAAAGAATACACTTCTCTTAAGTCTAAATTCGTTCCACATCAATACTCATATCCTGACATTCAGAACAGAAATGTTGCTTTATGTTGTCATCCCAAAATATCAATGTACATGACTACAGGCTCTTGTACCTCTTCAGTTTGACTAGTGTTATAATCATTGTTATTTGAAATATATAAATGAATCTGAAACCCCTGCTTCCCAAATACAAGGGATTGCTTAGCTGTTGTTGTTCTTTGTAATTTTTTGAAAGGGAAAAACTGTACAAGAGAAATCATTCTTTTAAAACTGTTGTTTTTGAAACTGCCTAGCTTTCTAACTGCTTCATGGCTCTGCAATTACTTTCCTGATCATTGTAACCATGAGAGTATAACCAAACATAGAGGCTGTCTGATTGTAACAAGCTCCATGACCATTGATCTAGTCTTGTAACTGATGATCATTCAGCTAGCCTGGTAACTGATGGTCTCATTCTGCTAGCTAACTAGACATTGCCAGGCTATTCTGTCTCACCTTTGTACCTCCTCCTTGTGCATCAGATAAAAGCCTATACCACCAGTGATCAGGGCCTGATATTTTGGAAATGAGCCCAATTCGTGCCCACTGATGTAAAATAAATCTGCCTCCCAATCCTGAGTGTTGTTTTGGTGTTTCTGTTTGCCACAGCATTGAGTGTGTCAACAGGGAAGACTGTTCATTCTAATCTCTTTGGTCACCAGTTGTGGTCCCTGATGATGGATCAAGGACCTCTCCAGGTCCTGATGGTAAGGCATACCCTTGAGATTTCTTGAGTCTTCTTGTAGGTCTGAAGGAGGATTCCTGGCTCCCCACTTGAGTGGGTCACATTGGACCTCTAAAGAGAGGAGAGTGCAGTCTGTGTGTCTGCCTGCTTACCTGATTCTGATAAGATTCCTGGTGGCACCTCAGTAAGTTTGTCAGTCTTACTTGATTTGAGCAGAAGACCTTGATCAACTCTTGCTAGTTAAAGTCACCCTCTGTTGGGAGCTGTTGAAACTGGAAATTGAACACATGTGCAGGGCTGCAGCATGGGTGGGGCATGGCTGACCCAAGAACAAAGAGATGCCTCAAAGGGCAAGATAAGATCACAGCTGAGGACACCTGGCTCCAATTCCAATTAACTAAATAAAGACTGGAGCTGCAGACACTTCACTCCTGCAGTGAGATGCAACATGGAGATCTTCTCCTAAGATAGTTCTAATAAATTAACATAATCTGTCACTTGGGAAAGTCCTGGAACCACTGCCAAGGTCTGTTCAGTTTCCTTCATTTTCTACTCTAACCCTCTCCTTGTTTGAAAACTAAATAAATAAGGGCCACCCAGAGACATTCCTTGTCTTAGCCTCCAGAGTCAAGAACTCTGCAGAGGGTTTTTATCCTCCTGGAGCCCTAAAATCATACCACTTGTCTCATTTATTTAAGCCTTTACTGCACACTTGTTTGGGAGATTGGGGATCTAGGTCAGGTCCCCAATAACCCTCAAGGGAAGGGGGCTGGTATATTTAACCTCCAATTGCCTGCAGAATAATTGTGTGAGTGGAATGGACAGCATAAATAATAGGTTGCTCTGTCTGTGCACCAAGACTGGTCACAGTGACTAATGTGGGCCCTCACCTGTGGTTCTATGGCAATTGACATATGGTATAACGGAGGCTTTGCACCCTCCTTAGCTAAATCATGCCTAAGTCCCCACCAGGCTTGCATCCAGGCAGGCAACTGAATGGCCTCCCTCTGAGGTGCAGCAGTCCTTTGTTGTGCCACTGTTCAAGAGTACACAACCTAAACCACAGGGAGATAGAGAATGGGTGCAAGTCAGAGTAAACCCATGGTCCTTAATTGTGTGTTAAAAAGTTCAAATGAGGATTTCCTGATGACTACTGAGTGAAAATGAAACCTCAGAAGCTCTGGGCCTTTTGAGAAAAATGAATGACCAAAACTTTGCCCCAGCTGGCCATCTGAAGGGACATTTGATGTTAAAACTGCTCATTGAGTTTGAAACACAGTGACGGGTCCAAAAAACAAGACCATCCTGACCAGTTTCTTTAGACTGACTCCTGGCCCAACTTGTGTCAGAGCCTTCCTCCTTGAGTCCCACATGACAAGAAAACCATTTTAGTCATCAAAATCTGCAGTGTTTTCTGAGAGGATCTAAGATTCAGCCTAAGCCAGTAAAGTTTTATTCCTGTTCTTCTAGAGGACCCTGAGTCCAACCTTACATCCATAAACCGCAAGCTGCTCTCCCAGATTCCACAGCTTCACTGCTAGCCCTGCCTTCTTTAACACAACCTTTCATTCCTTTAGTAACTCCTGAGGTGCCTCCTGAGCCCCAAACTGGCTCTGTGTCGTGTGGCATCAACATTGCCAGAAACAGACTGTCCCATAGGTCTTACGGAGACAGATTAGTCATCACTTCTGCTCTGCCACTCAGTTCAAGACTCCAGTTCACCTCCAGCTTCCACTTCATGTTTACCCTGGAGCACAGGGAGGTGCACCCAACCAACTGCCTGTGATGTATTACCAGCCATTTAGCTCCATTGACCCCTTAAATTGGAAAATCACAACCTGTCCTATTTAAAGAAGCCCCAGGCAATGATAGTCCAACTTACATCCATCTTCCAGATCCACCTGCCAACACAGGATGATTGTCAGCAACTTCTTCTGACTCTGAAAAATGCTGCCACATTTTAGATGGGGCCCAAGTCTGATTAAAATCTAAAGTCCCTGCCACTGCTGTTGATCCTGATGTGTGGCTGAATACAGTCCTCTCCCAAGCACATCCAAACTGGGGCTACAACATAGCAGAAAGCCATGAGGCCTTAGATCAGTACCACATTGCTCTCAGAGGTTACTGAAGTTACCCAGGAACCCAATGAAAGTCCATCCAGACTCTATGAGAGACTCTGTGAAATCTACTGGGTCTATACATCTTTGACCTGAGTCTCATGAGCATCAACAGATGGTTCATGCTGCCTTTGTAACACAGTCAGCCCATTAGAAAAAAAATCTGAAATGTTGATGGCTTTGCTGGTATAAATGTTCCCCCATTACTTCAGATTGCTCAAAAGGTCTATGTAAACAAAGAAAGGAAAGAAAAACAAGTAACAACAACATGAGGCGGATGTCAGAAGCTCACCCCCCCAACAACAAAAAGAAAGAAAACAAAACATGAAGCTATTAGACTGGGTCCCTGAGAGTCTACAGCTGTTGCCAGAATCAGGGTAAAATCCATGACTTTTATGGTGGACAGTGGGGATAAACATTCAGTTGTGACTCAGCCTATTGTTCCAAGTCATAGATGCCACTGGAGCCCCCTCTGAAAAAATTCTGCCAAAGCTGATCCTGCAAGATTGGTGGATACCTTATCAAACATAAATTTCTGTACATGACTGAGTGCCCTATACCTTTATCGGGGCATGGCCTCCTTTCCAAGCTGGGAGCAACTATCTCATTTGCTCCAAATCATCCAGGCTCCCTGATACTTGGGTTCACTGTCCTGGACTTGGGACAGTGTACTCTGGGAAGAAAAATGGCAGCTACATCAGCCTGAAATGCCTGATAGGCATGACTGTGAAATTTTGAGACACTTGTTTCCAGAAATATCAGTCATGTACCTCTAGTGTGTTTCTAACAGTTTGGGCTCTTGATAGACTTTCCATTGCTTTGGAACACTCCTCTCCTCCTGGTAAGAAAGATCAGTAAAGACTATCAGCCAGCCGGGCATGGTGGCGCACGCCTTTAATCTCAGCACTCCGGAGGCTGAGATAGGAGGAGCATTGTGAGTTCGAGGCCGGCTTGGGCTACAATGCGAGCACAAGGCCAGCCTGAGCTACATAGTGCGATCCTGCCTCAAAAAACCAGGGCCAGGAGGTTGGCTCAATGGCTTAAGCACCTACTCTGGCAGGTGCGAGGTTGTGAGTTCAATCCCTGTTGCTGCAAAAAAAAAAAAAAAAAAAAAAAAAAAAAAAAAAAAAAAAAAAGACTATCAGCCAGTACCAGCCAGTACAATTCCTTGAGGGGGAAAAAATGATAGACTGTCATACTGCTAAAATACACCGCTCCTGCTTGTAAAGCCAATTCAAGATTTCTGAGCTGCCAATGCTGCAGTTATTGCCTTCTGTATACATTGCCTCAAGCGTCTGCCATTCACAGCCTGCTGGTACACCTGCCTGAATCTAAAGAATAACTTTTTATGCTTTTGGTTGGCTCCTGTCAGCCAGTCCCTCTTTATCTTTACATGGAAA
This sequence comes from Dasyprocta punctata, assembly GCA_004363535.1. NCBI lineage: Eukaryota > Metazoa > Chordata > Mammalia > Rodentia > Dasyproctidae > Dasyprocta > Dasyprocta punctata. The sequence continues at coordinate 45,188 of RJWM01008455.1, read as the reverse complement.
GACCCCAGTTTTGGACACAAAAGCCAACCAGCCTGAAATCAACCCCCGCAATGTTCAAAAACTTGTTTACCTTCTTTAGAGAAGCCCTCACAACTGATTAAAGCACTTCTGGTTGATGACACACAAGTTGCCTGCTGAAAAGACACAGACTCTCTGCTGCAATATCTGGCAGAAATTGGTTACAGGGAAAAAAAATCTCTACTAATTTCTTGGAGCTGCTAGCTTCTATAGTATCTGGATTCTTGAGTTCACAAACACAATGATGCTTACTCAGACTGTCAGCCCCTGCGAGCACCTAGTGGCCCACCTGAGCAAATACTTGGCTTCAGTCGCTAAGGGCTGCCAACTCCCTTTGCCTTTGCACTCTGAGAGTCAGCGTCCTTCTCATCAAGAAAACTGGAAAGCTCCACTTGGACCAGGAGCTAACTTTGTTGTAGTGGACCTAAAAATGGACCCTCTGACAGATGCTGAGTACACCCTGTTTACAGATAGATGTAGCTCTGTTAGGACAGGCTAAATATACTGTGGCCACCTTGGACACAGTTCTCTTGGCTAAAGCTCTCCTGCCACTTTTCTTGCTGCTGTTTGGAAAGCAGCAGGAATGACACAGAGCCAGACCTGCCCCCACTGTTTGTTATATAAATTTAAGCCACACAGCTGGTACACATACCCCTGCAGCCAACTCAGGTTTCCATATTGGTGTTACTGGCCCTGACCTCATTCACACACATATAACTCAGGTGTATATCAACTACCGCTACTAGTTTCAGAAATCCTGCCTTAGATCTGCTGAAAAATTTACCTGGAGAGCTTCTCTGGGGCTCACTCTGAAGGGGCAATGCACTCAAATCTCTGCTCCTGTCACTCCAGATGCTGTCAGGTCAATGCATGGCTCACACTTGATTCTATGTGTGATTTCTTACCCCAGTTCTTTCCTATATGTATTTACCAGCTTGGTTTTTGCTTCTCAACCTCTTACGGACTGTAACCTTTGCCTTGGCCTTGTGGGCAGTTGTCCCAGAGGGATGAAAGGCAACCACTAAGGTTGTTTTCCTTACTCTTCATATGGTTTTGTTAGTTGGACTTGTTGTTGTAAACTGTCTTCATCATCTGAAAGTCTCGGGTTATCAGTTATAATTAGAAAATGTTTGCTGTTACTAATATGCTGACATTTAATGTTGAGGTCTGAATTCTGGCTCCACTTAATTTAACTATGGGAAATTAAACTGCCACAACCCAAGCTCTTATTGAGTTTCACCTGGTAAAACCTGGAAGATAATTTAGTACAAAATCTGGAACGGACAAGGCCCAGTAATTCTCAGATTTTATCTTTACCAAATTACTAACATTCCAGACACATGAATGTTCTCTTGTCAAAAGGGTTTAGAGGATCCCCTGGGGAATCCTCTCTGGTGGCCTTTGATTTCTATATGTGTCCTGGAGACAAATATGGACACACAGGTTGCAGATCCAGAATGGAATATAACTGCCCATCCTGGGAATGCTTGTCCACAGCCTCCTATCAGGGGCTGACCAATGATAATAGAAACAGACCACCTTAAGGTCACTCCTCAATTAGCTGAACAAGAACAGCAAAAAGGAATTTGTAATGCCCTAAGAGACAACCACTGTTTCTATGCTAATAAGTCTGGAATAGTTTGAGAAGGTATGCAACAGTTATAAGAGAGGTTAAATAACCAGGCTCAAGAATGAAACCAGAAACAGGGATGGTTCCAAGGTCTGTCTGACTGGAGACCATGACTGGGAACCCTTTTGGGACCCCTGACAGCCCTTATGTTGATACTCGTGATAGGGCCCTGCCTGATTAATCAAATTACTCACTTTGTTTCAGAGCAGATCTATAACATAAGTTTTCAAATGGCCCTAAGGGTTGCCCCTTCTTACGCAGCTTTAAATGAAAAGAACAGCCCCAGCACTGAAAAAGATTTTTCTGAGTAAAAACAAGAGGGGAAAATGAAAGGGAAAAACTATACAAGAGAAATTGTCCTTTTTTAAAACTTTGTTGTTTTTGAAATTGCCTGCTTCTGTAACTGCTTCAAGGCTCTGTAATTACTTTGTTGACTCCTGTAACCATAAGAATGCAACTGAATATACAGGGTGTCTGTAACAAGCTCCATGACCCTTAATCTAGCCTTGTAACTGATGATCTTATTCTGCTAGCTAATCAGAAGAATCACCAGGCTCTTCTGTCTTGCCTTTGTACCTCCTGCTTGTGCATCATATGAAAGCCTAGACCACCAGAGTTCAGGGCCTGATATTTTGGACAAGATCCCAATCAGTGCTCTTTGATGTAAAATAAATCTGCCTCCAAATTCTAGGTGTAGTTTCAGTGTTTCTGTTTGCCATAGCAGTCTGACTATTTGGAAGTTTGAACATCTTTCCTTTCTGTGTGTGTGTATGTTTGTGTGTGTGTGTGTGTGTGTGTGTGTTAGGCAAATGACTATCTGTATCTTTTGCCTGTTAGTTTTATTTTATTTTATTTTTATGTGTAAGATTCATTCGTATAATGGTGATATTAATTACTTATGTGGTGGTATTTTGTATTTTTCTCTATTTGACTGCCATTTTGCCTTATGTGTGTTATTTATTGCCATGTAAATTTTGGTTTTAAATAACTTAATTTATCCAAGATTTTCTTTATATATTGGTAAAACATATGATGTACTTTAAAAATGTCAAAAATGACTGTTATAAATTTCATGATTTAATAATGTAAAAAAAATTCTATATTGTCTACTACTTTTAGAGTAGCATTCACCAAAAATGATTTAAAGGCAAGATTTTCTGGGAGAGAAAAATCTAAATTCATTTCCATGCTAGTTAGTGGTTCAGAGGGAGGAAAAAGAAAGAGATTTAATTTAGTGTGATTTTTCTGACTTAGGATGTCAGCAGTGATATCTATTGTTACCTAGATAGATGAGAGAATAAAAATGTAAGAGACAGACTGATTGGATAAGTAATGACCTCAGAAAACCTTGGCTAGGTAATAAATAGGTCATCTCAAAGTCATCCATAGCTAAGGTCCAGGCCAAAGACTCAGCTTCAGTGATGTTATCATCACAATGTTGAAGCCACCCAAATCCAAACAGATGGATGGCTCAGTTGCTATGCTGTGTCAATACAAAAATATGAATCAGAGGACATCCCCATCATTCCAAGATGCAGGAACTGGGCTTCTGTGTAAGGCAAGGCCAGGACATCCCAGCTACTTTCCCATAACTAAGTCCATTGGAAAACCTGAGCAAATTGTCATACCAGGTAAGATGGAGGCAGATCCCTGCAAGGTGATGTGGCCAGCTCACGTTGTGTGCCTGTTTCACAGTGTGGTTCTCTGTGAGGATGATGCATACATCACACAGAATAACTATTTATAAACTGTGAAGTCATACTCATTCTAATGGGAAATTATTTAAAAATATAAGAGCCAACATATATACAAAATTTTGTACTAGTTGCTAATAAGATATTTGAAATACAAGGTGTAAATTGTGCTGTCAAAAGATTTATCAGAATCTCATTTTTGAGATATGTCACATACATCCTAACAGAACAAATGTGATTGAATGATATTGTCTGTGAGAGGAAAAGATCAAGAAACGAATTGCAGAAGTAGAGAGGACCATGTCCAAAGTTCAGCTGGTAAGCAAGGTGTACTTGGGAAAATTACAGAAGCCAGAGAAGTGGTACAGGATGCTATTGCACAGAAGTTTGTTGTCAGTCAAAGGATAAAGATCTGGATCATGAGCGCAGTGTGGAGCCCCAGATGAGACTTCCTTCTTTGAGAATCAGAGGTAATTATTTCTAGAGTAGAGGATGGTGAGAATAAATAACTTTGGAATTTCAGCAAAGATTAGAATCAATGAGAAATTGTACAGATGTGAAAGCATGTTAACTTCAGGGAAGAGCACACAGTTTGACCACACCTAACCTTGGTAATAGGACCACATGCATTATTATATCTGTACCTATATCTATGCATGTCTATGTATCTATGTATGCATGTATACACACAGCATTGATATTATCAGTTAAACAGTATGGTCTAAAATAACCAAAGTCTCATAAAAACATGCAATTCACTAGATCTTGTCTCTCTCTGCCCATTATGACTTGGTTATAGGTTTTAGTCACTAAATATCTGTCTCATTCCATGCTTAGGGAGATTATTTTGGATACTTCCTAAAGGGAGAACTTACTTCACATAATTAACTCTAGATTTAATTTACTTTTATCTAATTAATTCTTTTATGTTTTTTTTCCTTTTATAATATAGAAGGGTTACCCATTGTATCTCAAATTGCCATTAGGATTTATCTTAATCTAAAAATGTTCAAACAGAAAACAAAATGTGGACAAAAAAATTCTGACAAAACTCCTGTCCATGTACAAATGAAGCAGAAACACTAAAAATTCTCATTGGATTCAGTCTTTCCTTTTCTTTACAGCTGCCCTGCCTCCTCTATTCAGGGATTTTTTTCCATAGGGTCCCGTACCTCATGAAGTGCCCCAGGCTTGAACCATCTCATTTCTAGTCTCCTGCTAGTTTGCTTATTCGTGGGGTGCACCCTCTTCTAATGTGTAAAAGCCTAGAAAACACCTTATCATTTTGCCACATAGTATGGTTCTTCCCTTGAGTACCTTCACAGAATTGTTTCTATATGAAAATATATGAAAGCTCTTACCTGAAAAACAGCCAATTAAAAAGCCTTCTAGAAAACTACTGTGATCTAAAAACTAAAAATGCATTCATTCTTTTATAATTGAAAATGGACCGATAGTTCATGAGGGGCTACTGTGTTACAGGCTGGCACTGCTCTTCTATAATCCTGTTAGTTTTCACAACACTCTGAGAGGACCAATCCTCATCAGGAAACAGAATAAGAAGTATGATTGATTTCCATAAGATCCCACAGCTCAAAGACAGCAGAATCAGGTTTGTCTGACTCCTAACCCAAGTCTAACTGGAGGGGATAGACATATATGGTTACACACACACACACACACGTGCACACACGCATGCACACTCAGGATGGGCCACAACAGGGACATTCAGAGGATTCTGCAATTTTTACATCAAAGAAGACATAAAATCTGGTGAAAGGCATGTTTTCATATGACTTTGATTATTTTGGATTTTTCTAAATGTAGACAGCAGGGATGTTTAGAGGCTTCTATGACTTTTATGTGAAAGCAGACAACCAAGGTAATACAAGGAGATGTTCTAGGAGATCAAACTATTACAAGAACAAGATCAGATGATTAAGAAATTCTAGGTGAAATAGGTGGCATGGAGGGTAGAATTACCCTGAGCCACAAGGAAGGAGGAGCACACAGTCATCACCAGTTACAGCATCCTATGGGTGACTAGCCTGGGTCTTCTCATGTTTTGTTTCTGTCTCACATGCTGAGGTGGAGCCTGAGTCCAGGATAAAAGGATTCAGGGGTACAGCATTGCCATCCACTCACCTCCTGCAGTGGTCACGTACTCTGAGCTCCTTGACTTGGGTAAGTATTCACTGGGAACAGGAGCAGGGATTTCTTAAGGAGATTTATAGACCAGAGCAGGAGCGGTGCTGGGAAGACCACGAGGGCTGGAGCAAGAAGCGTACTGATCTACTTCGAGAACGAAGGGAGCCTTGTGATTCCTTCCTAGGGCTTTAAGAACCTGGCAGATCCTTGGTTTTATGGAATACTTAGGGTGAGGGAATGAAAATACTGGCTGATACCCTAAAAGAATTCCAGAGAGTTAGCTGAGCCTGGGATACCACTGCAATGTATGACGATGGACAGGAATTCTGCAAACAAGGACAGGATCCAAGGAGATCCTTTGGAGATTGGTGCACACTTGGCTGTGGAAAGGGATCTGGGAATATATCTTAAAGAACACAGGAAGTAAAATAATATCTAGATCAAGAAAGAGGTGCTGTTTATGAGAACATCAGAGGGTTGGGCTGTGAGTCAAGGATCTTCTGCACAGACCTTCATTTATCCTCAGCTTCTGCCTTCATAGAGTGAGCAGGTTAGGAAATGGCCATGATCCCTTTTTATTCTGATTGCAAATGCCTGGATGGCAACTATGTAGGATGCTGACAGGATATTTTTTTCTGCTAAGGAATTGTTTCAGTTCTAAATTAGTCTTTATAGAATAATTTCAATATTTAGACATCATAAAACTGTGCTTTTAACTTTATAATGATATTTGGTGTTATTTTCTATTTGTCAAATGATGATCTCTTTCTAGTAAGGAAAAGAGTGCTGGGGATTTTCTTCTCTGTGACTGAAACTAAACCTAAAATATGTCTCTAATATATCTAATAGAAAGGACAAGAGTGGGCAGGGTGGCCTGTTTCCTGCACCTAACTTGAATTTGACTCTCCCTCAGTTCCAGAACACCTAACCAGCTGTGAAGATGTCCTGCCAGCAGAACCAGCAACAGTGCCAGCCCCCTCCCAAGTGTACCCCCAAGTGCCCCACCCCAAAATGCCCCCCAAAGTGTCCCCCTAAATGCCCCCCAGTCTCTCCCTGCTGCAGTGTCAGCTCTGGTGGCTGCTGTAGCTCTGGAGGCTGCTGTGGCTCTAGCTCTGGAGGCTGCTGCAGCTCTGGTAGTTGCTGCAGCTCTGGGTGTGGGGGCTGCTGCCTGAGCCACCATAGGCGCCGCAGGTCCCACCGGCGCAGACACCAGAGCTCTGGCTGTTGCAGCCAACCCTCCGGGGGCTCCAGCTGCTGTGGAGGGGGCAGCAGCCAGCAATCTGGAGGCTGTTGTTGAAGAGGATCCTAAATCTTGAAGAGCAAGGTACAGAAGGTATCATTGTTGTAGATCTGCCTCAAAGACTGAGAAGTCCCAAAGAAGACTTAATTTGAGATTTATTTTAACCTCCTCATGGTCTAAAAACTCAGAGCTCTCCTGAAACTTTTAACTGTCTTGGGACTCCAACTTGTATTTACACTCCACATTTCCTTGTCAAATATTTCAAATTGCTACTTGTTTTACTTCTTACAATGTGCACCTGACTGATTAAAACAATAAAACAAAGAATATGCTTAACTCTTCTTTTATAAGGACCTAATTCTTCTTGAGTAGCCATTAGTATCCTCACCTGATCATCTGCAAGAAATGATCTTGGACCTCAAAGAATGCAGGGGTACTCAGGCTTGAATTTGAATGAATTAGGACAGGAGTAGGACAGATAAATTTTCTCAGCTCAGTTAGTCATATGTCAACAAGCTTAAAGCAGCATTACTTGTATCCAAGTCTAAAATGTGTTCTTGCAAACAAAACTCCTTTGCTTCTGATCTTCTTTAGGGCTTTAACCTCTCCTTTTATATTCTTGTCATCCTGTGACCTCATGCAGTTACATCTTACCCTAGCACCATCACAGCATCTTTTCATTGGCACAGAAGCACACACACACACACACACACACACGCACGCACTTGTGCATATGCACATGAATTCATGAAAGATGAAAAGAAAAATAAGAATAAATGAAGAAAGAAAGGAGAAAAAGAAAACTCATGAATGTGTTTTGAAAATACAGATTTCTCACCCACTACTTGTGTAATCATTTTAGTACCAGGCATGTTTACTTGTAAAATTGCTCTCATTTTTCTCCAAGTGACATGATTTCTTTCTTTTTCATTGCCTGGTAAAACTGCATTTTGTCTATATGCCATGTTTCTTTACTCATCTACTGATGGCTGACTCAATCGTAGCTGTTGTAAATTGGGCCACAATAAACATGGCCATACAGAAATCCCTGTAATATGCTGACTTCAATTCCTTCAGGTATATACCAAGGAGTGTCGTAACTGGACCATATGGTAGTTGTACTTTTAGGTTTGGAGGAACCTCCACATTCACCAAGGTGACTGTACTAATTTACATTTCCAACTATAGCACATAAGTGTTTCTTTTCCCCTACATCTTCAGCTTGCCTGTTGTTGGACACGGTATCTGACACAATTTAAAAGAGAAAAAAGTTCATTTGTCTCATGGTTTGGGGGATTCAATCTGTGGTTGGTTGGCTTCCAGACAGGAACATGATGGTGGAAGAGCACAGCAGAGGAAAGATGTTTAGTTCACAGAAACTGGGAAGCATACTAGGGCAAGAGTGCCAGAGAGTAAGGAGCAAGGAACAGACTATGGAACCCAAGGCCACACTACCATGATCCGTTCAAACACAATCAGAGGTGTGCCCTGCCAGTCCCCGAGGTGGTTCCAAAAGTTATTCAATGTGATCACTTCATGCTAGCCTCTACAAGTACTTTTTGAAAATTTTTTGATGAAAAAGCTATTCCAATTGAAGTGAGAGTAGATCTCAGTGTAGTTTTGGTTTATATTGCCCTGATTGCAAAAGATGCTGACTATTTTTCATAAAATTACTGGTAATTTATACTTTTTCTTTGGAGAAGGATATATTTGGGTCATTTGCCCATTTATTGATTAGATTATTTGGGTTTTTGATGTTCAACTTTTTGGGGCCATTTATTGATTAGATTATTTGGGCTTTTGATGTTCAACTTTTTGGGGGTAATCATGTTAAGTGAAATAAGCTAGCATCAGAAAGACAAATAATATTTTTTCTCTCACATGTGAAATCATGATGGAGGAAGGGGAGAGACAGAGAGAGAGAGAGTGGAGGGGAATGAATATGGGAGTAGAATCAAGACTATTAAAAAAGAGGAAAGGGATGAAAGGAATTGAACAAAATATATTGTGTGCTTGTATGAAAATGTCACAATGGCCTCATTATTCTGAATAATTGATAAGTACCAATAAAAATAAAATAAATAAAAACTAACACTTAAATCATGCTCTAAAATTTCACCCTTACTACCCTTTCAACAATTTTTCTTGAGAGCTGAATATATTTATTGAGAGAAAGAAAGCTTCTGTCTGAAGAGAGACAGAAGGGGTCCTGAGTGGGTTGCCAAAGACTCTGCCTTTTCCTGGGAATTTTATTTTATTATTTTATTATTTTATTTTTATTTTTTTGTGGCACCGGGGATTGAACTCACAACCTCGTGCCTGCCAGGGCAGGCACTTAAGGCACTGAGCCAAACTCCCGGCCCTGGTTTTTTGAGGCAGGGTCACACTATGTAGCTCAGGCCGGCCTTGCGCTCGCGTTGTAGCCCAAGCCGGCCTCGAACTCTCAACGCTCTACCTACCTCAGCCCCCCGAGTACTGGGATTGGGAATTTTATAGAGCAAATCATCAATGGGAAGCAGGTCGAAGGTGGGGAAAAATGGGAAATCACAAGATGGATATGAGGTGGGACAGAGCTATGATCAGCCAGTAAGATTAGGAGTATAACTGCTAGGGTAAAATTGATTAAATAGCAATCAAATGGGGAAGTGAGTCACATAGCAAGCAACATGAATACAGGATAGGGGCTTTTCCTGTAGGGGGCTGGGTTAGCGGCCCCTTCTGGCTTCCTCAGGACACTTATTTAGAATATCAATCCCTGATGTTTATCCTTAGGTAGTATATGGGTGAATTTGTTTTATCTTTTGTCTTGAGGACTGTTCCATAGAAGGAGGTGTCTGTCTCCCCTACAGTTGCAAGGTATCTTGTTTTCTGCACTGACTCCTTTGAGGGCCTAGCCCTATCTGACTGCCTATAATATTTTGATATAACTTAGATTTTTATCATAGTAGCATTGTAGTGCAGTTTCAACTTAGGGATTCTGATACCTCCTTTTTTACCTTTATTGCCCAGGATTGGTTTTGCTATTCTAGGTCTCTTATGACTCCACATAAATTTTAGGAATGTTTTCTCTTGTTCTTTGAGGTATGCTAATGGTATTTTGATTGGGGTTGCATTAAAACTGTATAATAATTTTGTGAGTATGGACATTTTCACTCCATTGGTTCTTCCTATCCATGAGCAAGGGATATCTGTCCATTTTCTGATATCTTCTTCAATTTCCTTTTTTAGAAAACTACAGTTTTCTTTGTATAGATCTTTCACTTCCTTTGTTAGATTGATTCCTAAGTATTTCATTTTTTTGGGTGCTATTTTGAAGGGTGTGGTTTCCCTAATTTACGTCAGTGAGTTTGTTGCTTTTTACAGGAATGCTGTTGATTTTTGAGTATTGCATCTGTACCTAGATACACTATTGAATTTGGTTATTAATTCTAAAAGTCTTTTGGTAGAGTTGTGGGGTCTTCTATATAGAGTTATCATGTCATCTCCAAATAATGATAATTTAATTTCTTCCTTTCCTATCTTTATTCCTTTTATTTCTCTCTCTTGTCTAATTGCTCTGGCTCACGTTTCCAAAACTATATTGAATAAGAGTGGTGATAGTGGATATCCTAGTCTTGATTCTAATTTTAGAGTGAAAGTATTTAGTTTTTATCCACTTGGTGTAATGTTGGCTGTTGGGTTGTCATAGATGGCTTTTATCAGATTGAGATAAAGGTCACTTGTTCTGATTTTCTGTAGGAATTTTTATGATGAATGACTGTTGAACTTTGTCAAAAACTTTTTCTGCATCTATTAAAATGATCATGAGATTTTTGTCTTTGGCCTTGTTGATATGGTATATTACATTTACTGATTTGCATATGTTGTACCACATCTGCATTCCTGAAATAAATCTCACTTGGTCATTTTATATAAACTCCTTGCAGATTTGCTGCATGCTCTTTGCTAGTATCTTGTTGAGGATTTTTGCATCTATGTTCATTAGGGAGACTGGTACTTCTTTTTTGGTTAGGTCTTTCTCTGGTTTTGGTATCAGGGTAATACTTACATCCAGGAATGAGTTAGGAAGTATTGCTTCCCTTTCAATTTCATTAAACAGTTTGAGGAATGTTGGCATTAAATCTCTAAATTTCTTGTAGAATTCGGCAGTGAAACTATCAGTACCTGGACTTTTCTTTGTTGATATGTTTTTAATTACATTTTCAGTTGTATTTACTGATACTAGGTTATTCAGAATTTTTATATCTTCTTGACCCAGCTTTGGTAATTCATACATATCTAGGATCTGTTCTTTCTTATGTACTTTCCATCTTATGAGAGTAAAGATTTTCAAAGTAAGTATTGATGATCTTCTGAATTTCCACAGGATCTGTATGGATTTCTCCCTTTTCATTCCTCATTGTATGAATTTGAGTCTTTTACTTCCTTTTCTATAAGGTTGGCTAAGGGTTTATCTATTTTATTTATTCTTTCAAATAAAGAGCTCTTTGATTCATCACTTCTTTGAATTGTTTTCTTAGTCTCTATTGCACTAATTTTGGTTCTACTCTTTATGATTTTCTCAGTGAAATGGGCTTTGGGTCTGTCTTGCTCTTCTTTCTCTAGAGGCTTGAGATGCAAAATTATGTTGATCATTTTTGCTTGTTCACTTTTCCTAATGTGAGAATTCACCGCTATAAATTTCCATTTGAGGACTTTTATTGTGTTGCACAGGTTCCAGTGTGTTGTATCTACTTTATCATTTAGTTGTAGATATTATTTAATTTCTTCCTCAATATCATCTGTGATCCATTGGTTGTTAAGATGGATGCCATCTAATTTCTATGTTTTAAAAAGTTTTTGCAGTTTCTTTTGACAGTAATTTCCAGTTTCATTGCACTTTGGTCAGGTAATGTACATGAAAATTTTCAGTTCCTTTGCATTTACTTAAGCATGTTCTGTGGGCTAGAATATGGTCTATTTTAGAGAATGTTCCACATGCAGTTGAGAAGAATATGTATTCTGCTGATGTTGGGTGGAACACTCTGAAAACATGTACTGAGTCCATGTGTTTATAGCTTTGAATTAGTTCTGCTATTTCTTTGCAGATTTATTGTCTAGTTGATCTCTTTGTGACAATGGGGGTATTAATGCCTTCTGTTACAATTTTGGTTATTGCTTATTTGATTTTTCATTTCTATTAATAATTGTTTTATATAGTTGTGTGCTCCTGCATTTGGTGCAAGGATATTTAAGATTGTTATTTCTTTCTCTTGAACTTTATACCTAACAAGTTTGTAGTGACCTCCTTTAACTCTTTCAGTCATTCTTGGTTTGATGTTCGCATTGTTTTCAAATAGAATAGCTACTCCTTTTTTCTGAGTTCCTGTTGCATGGAGTACTCTTTCCAGCCTTTGACTTTCTATGAATTTCTTTTTGAGTTAAATGTGTCTTGTGTACAGCATATTATTGGATCCTGTTTTGAGATCCATTCTACCAGTCTGTTTCTTTTGACTGATGAATTGAGGCAATTTGCAATCATGGTTACCACTGATATGTATTGGTTTATCTTTGTCATGGTATTTTCCTGTTGTTGGCTCCCTGATTTTCCCCACTGTTTAATTGCTTGCTCTGCTTGGTGGTTTCTTTCTATTGCTGTTCTTGGACTTGTGGTCACTTTTATCTCTGTCTAGAATATCTTTCAGTACACTTTGTAGAATTGTTTTGCAGGTCATGAATTTCTTCATTTTGTTCTTTGTCATTTGAGTATTTTATTTTGCCATTAATTTTGAAATATAATTTTTCAGGGTACATCAATCTGGATTGGAAGTTGTTTTCTTTCAGGACTTGAAATACTTCACTCCAAGATTTTCTTGATATTATTATTTGGTGTTTTGACTAAAGTTCCCTTTACTCTTCTCCCTCTTCTTCTTCCTCTTTCTTCTTGCTCTTTTTCTTCTCCTTTTTTCCCCTCTTCCTCTTCTTCTTCTTCCTCCTTCTTCTCTTCCTTCTTATTCTTCATGAAGATCCTATTCTTGGGATTTTTGCTGTTTCACATATGTCAGAGATTCAGTTTGCAAAGTTCCATTAAAATTCATTTGATTTTATTGAAACTAACATGAACTTGGAAAAAATTTACCCCTTTAAAAGAACAACACTGTCAATTCTATAGCTATGCCATAGTTTTCCATTAGTTATGAACTAATTTAATACTTTTCAAAAGGTATTCCATTTGTACTTCTTTTGAGATATTTACTCTGAGATGGTTCATATTTTTGTTGCTAAGATACAGTCATGTACCATATAAAAAGTGTCATCTCAGTAAATGGTAGCCCAAGATATGATGGTGGGCCCATAATATTATAATGGGGCTGAGAAATTCCTACCATCTAGTGATGTCATAGTCATTATAACTTTGCCTCACTGTACATTACTCATATGTTGGTTGTATTGATGATGTAAACAAAACTATTGTGCTACCAGTCATGTAAATTATAGCGCAGAAAATTATCTATAGTGTGTAGTACTTGATAATACACAACTATGCTACTGGATTATGTATTTACTATACTGTATTGCTATCATTATTTTATCTTATTCTTAAATATTTTTGTTTTTGCTCTCTGCTTTCTACTGTCACGTCATGAGCTCTTTCTCCTCTGTGATACTCCTCTGCCATACTGGTCTGCTTTGGAGCCAGCTGGCTATAGACTGAAACTTCTACAAGTTGTGACCAAAATAAACCTTTCCTCCTAAGGAAAAAATATTAACTATTCAAAACATTTTTGTGTTCAACCAATACATAAAAATGGTACATTTCTATGAGTTACTGTGTAATATTTCAACAAATACATTGTGTAATGTCAAAGTAAGATAAATGTACATATTTTTCAAATGTTTATTATTTCTTTGTGATAGAAAGATTAAAAATGCTTTCAGTTTTTAAAAAATATATAGTATATATTTAGTAATATATGCATTTTTATTCTCTGTAGCCTCCTTGCTGTGCAACATAACACAACTTCTTTCTCCTGTCTATCTATAACTTAGCATTCCCTATTCTTTCCCCCACTGATGGCTCTGGCATTTGTTCATCACCATTCTACTCTCAACTCTATATTCTCCCTTGTCAAAAATAAGAGTTTATTTTAAAGAGTATGCTATTGTTTTTACATATTTATTTCATCTCTTGATTGTGCCATTTTCTCTTGTGCTTCATTTAATTTTGTTCATGATGACTCCTATGCATACAAAACCCATTGCTAATGTTGACACATTGAGGAAGAAGCCTCATTAATGTTCTGAAAAAGAAAATTAAAAGCAACTAGGGGCTAAGCTGATGGGCATATCTGATTCCACCATCACTATGATTTTGAAAAAGAATATAGTGACAGAAGCTGTTAAAGTATCAGGCACCTGGCCTAGATTCCCAATCTACTGAACAAGTATATGGCAAAAGTTTAAATAAATGAGACAAGTGGTATGATTTTAGCGTTCCAGGAGGATCAGAACCCTCGGAAGTGCTCTTGACTTTGAGGCTATGATGAGGGCTAAGACAAAGAGCTTTTCTGTGCAACCCATATTTATTTCCATTACAAACAAAGTGAGGGGTTACTGAGGAAAGCAAGGGAATGAGCAGGACCTTGGGAGTCATGTCAAGAACTTCTCCAAATAGTAAATTGTGCCAATTTAGGAGAACTGTCTTATCTCCATAATGAAATTTGTGGTGGGAGTAGGATGCCTTCAGGAGTGCAATGTTTGTAGCTTCAGTCTCTATCTACTAATTGGATTAGAGCCAGGTGACGTCAGCTGTGGCCTCATCTTACCCTTTGAGGTATCTCTGGTCTCACAGGCCACTACAGGCCTCAGCCAGGACCAGTGATTCATAGAGGTTCACTTACTATGAATCAGCTCCTATCAGCAGGCAAGGGGCCTAGGCCTAGGACAGACTCACAGATAAACATAGAGAGCCAGTGAGTTAATTTTAAATCCTGCTCAGAGCCGCTTCATAGTGGTTTCCAACATTAAAGGACTTGCTTTATTGAATGAGACTAACAAAACAATTGAGAATGCTCTATATCAGATATGAAGAAACTTGTAATTACCTGAACTGAAGAATGGACATGAAAGGACATCCCCTTGGCTATCGTGACCATGACTGAAGCAGAGTTTGTGATATGAAAGAAAAGGCTGAGTCTGACTATAATATTGAATTTACTGCTAGGTCAAGATGGTTTGAAAGATTTAGGAAATACTACCCATTACATAATGGAAAAGTAAGAAAAAATTCTATGAGTCCTGATGTGGAAGTCAATGGAGAATTTTTTGAAACTAGATAAGCTGATGTGAAGGAAAATTGCTTACCGGAGAAAATCTTCAGTGTGAATAAAAACTGTCTATTTCGCAAATGAATGCCAAAATGTACTTTCATTCATAAGATCAATTTGATGCCAGGTTTTAAGGCATTTAGAGAGACGATAAGCCTTGTTTGGGGCAATATTGAGGGCACAGTTAAAAACCTGGCACACTGAGAATCCCAGGGCCTCCAACATGTCAGTTGCACACAGTCAGTATACTACAGTAGCAAGAAGTCGAGAATAACTGAGATTGTGTTCACTTTGGCAGCACATATTCTAAAAAAGTAACTGAGATCCTCATCCATGATCCTCTTCCAAAAAGTCTTCTTGAATTGTTACTCCATTGAAATGGATAAGAACTATTTGGAGGATAACAGATTTTGCTTATTGTTGGCAATGTATCCAAACATCCTCTTCTTATCAATGATCTGTTTCCTCAAATATCACTTTTTTGACCCAACTGATGAATTCAAGATTATAAAGGATTTTAAGGCCTGCTTGCTGAGGACACTGGCTCAGGCTTTTGCTGGAACCAAGGGAGACACTGAGAAGATACTGATGCAACTCTGGAAGGGTGACAATAGTTATGACTAAGTCAGGAACCTTGCTTGGGCTTCAGCTGATGACATCAAGGAGTGTACGCATGAATGGCATCTGGAAGAAGACACTCACAAAGTTTGCTCATGACTTCAAGAGAGTTGCTATGGGTCAGACTTGCAGAAACCAGCAAGTTTGTGGTTGAGAAGGCAAGCAAGTGTAACCCAGGTGTGGATGGGGATGACACTGAAGAGGTCCTAGAGGCAGTTCATAAGAAATTGACTAATGAGAAATTGTTGGAACAGGAATGCATAGCGAAAAAAAGCTAACAGAAAAACCTGTTGGAGGAGACAAAGGAAAATTCAAAAAGCTTTTCTGAGGGGTTTGGCAGAATTTGTTGCAAACTTCAACAAACTCCTTAAAAAGTTTGATAATACAAACCTCAGTACTAAAGGGTTTTCACTAATGGAGGGAAATGTTCACAGTGCATCATCTGCTTGCAAGCAAATTCACAGTGATAAAAGAAACAAACCAATCAAACTGCCATGGACAAGTTTCTAAAGAGTGACACAAGCCTCAGACAGGTCCTTGAGGAGGGATTCTGGAAGAGGGCATTGTAGTTACACAAGATGCTGCTGTGTGGATGGTACTGTCCCTCATGACTTTCTTGGGGCACAACATGTTCCAGTGGAAGGCAGTGATATTGATGACCCCAACCTTGTGGAGGTCTAGCGAATGCGTGTGTTTGTGTCTTAGTTTTTAATGAAAAAGTTTTTGAAAGTTGCAAATTAAAATGTTTATAGAATAAGTATATAAGAAAGAAAATATGTTTGTGCAGCTATAATGTGCTTGTGTTTCAATTCATGTGCTCTTATGAAACAGTTAAAAATACTTAGAAGTCTATAAAGGAATAAAGTAACAGTAAGCTAAGATGAATGTGTTATTGAACAAAAAAAAGTTTTTAATACAGTGTAGCCTCAGTTAACAGTGTTTATAAAGGCTACAGCAGTGTATGATAATGCCACTGGCCTTCACAGCCACTCACAGACTGCCCCAGAGCAACTTCTTGTCTTGTAAATTCCATCACAACAAGCACCCCATACAGGTGTTCCACTTCTTACTTTTTTTTTTTTTTTTTTTGGCGGCACCGGGGATTGAACTCACAACCTCACACTTGCCAGTGCAGGCACTTAAGCCACTGAGCCAAACTCCCAGCCCTAGTTTTTTGAGGCAGGGTCGCACTATGTAGCTCAGGCCAGCCTTGCGCTCGCGTTGTAGCCCAAGCTGACCTTGAACTCACAACGCTCCTCCTACCTCAGCCTCCCAAGTGCTGGGATTAAAGGCGTGCGCCACCATGCCCGGCTCACTTCTTACTTCTTATTCCATAATTTTACTATAACTTTGCTATGTTTAGTTCACAAGTAGTTGCCATTATGTTAAAATTACCAGTACAGAATGATGCAGTACAGGTTTGTAGCCTGGGAGTAATGGACTGCACCATGGAGACAGCTAAAGTGTGTGTCTTTGAGTCTGTGTCAGTGCATTCTATGATCCTGGCACATTGACAAGATCACCAAACAGCACAGTTCTCAGAACTTAGCTCCATAGTTAAGCAACATGTAGCTATGCACAGCTCTATGTTTAAATTATGTTTTCTGGTTTTTGTTACATATAGTGTGTTCTATAATAAAAACTTTAGCTAATATATTAACTAATGATTCTAAAAGAATTGAACATTTTCAAAAATTTATTAATCAGGAATTAGGTTCATTATTTCTATTCCAGATCCAAGCATTTCCACTCCCAAGTTTTGGTAACAGAAGACCAAGAAAACCAATTGTTTGGTTAATAATATTTTTTTTTACTCAACTGAATTCAGGTCATTGACAGCACAGTCTCTGAGATTCCAAACCCTCTTTATGAGATTCCAGATGTAATGCAACTGATCACCAGTTTCACTCAATAGATATCTTTTCATGGTCAAATATAGACTCACAGAATAATTTTATTTATTGTCATACATTTTTGTTTATTCATGGGTTGCAAATATTGTAAGTACTAAAGTGCTTCCAAATTACTGTATTGTAAATATTACAGTTAACAACTTTGAGAATTCATGTTCTCACATTTTTATGGTAATCACAAAACGGGCCTTATGAGCCAGGTGTGGTGGCACACACCTCTAATTCCAGTGCTATGGGAGGCTGAGACAAAGGAATAACAAGTTTGAATTCAGACCGAGTAATTTGGAAAGTACAAGATGCTGTCTCAAAAATTATAAAAATGAAAATAAAAAGGGTCTGGGGATATAGCTCAGTATAAGCCCCATCAATAAGAATGATAGCTAGGTAGGTAGATAGATAGATAGATAGATAGATAGATAGATAGATAGGTGATAAATAGATATTCTAAAATTGAAATTGATTGCTTGGTCCAAATATATGTACACTCTGCATTTTAATTATTTTACTCACCAATAGATGTTATCTGGCTACATGGGTAAATGGATGACCACATTTTTTCAGAAAAGTATTCTATCTACAATGCTTTTTTCTTTTCATACCCCTTCTTGGTTTGTAAATGCTTTAAATCTTGCCTATTTAAAATGAATTCATTACTTTTCAGTAGAAGATAAAAATACGTCCTCATTTTCCTAGCCTTTATACATTAATTATGTAAAAATCTAAAAATTATATTTCTTGTTCATCGCATTTGTCCATTATTTTCATAAGATTTTCTTATTAAGTTGTGGAAAAAGGTGTATATCAACTATTTTAATAGTATTCCTGTAATATGTGATATAATTTTTATTCAGTCATTTCTATTTCAAGTTTATTATATGGATAGTTGCTACATGCACAGCTTTTATTTGGAAATGAATAAATTAAACCACGTTTTCTTTTCATTTGTGATTTTGGTAGCTACCAGCCATAAGAAATAGTCAACTATGCTATCTGCACTACTTTAAGAATAGTACTATTTAACATCATATGATGCCAAAAGAAGAAATTGATGAGTAAAAGAAATAATTCATTAAAGTCCTTTGGTGTTGGCTCTAGAGAATAAATTAAAAAGTCACTAAGTACAAAATTCAGAATGATTCTAAAAGAATTGAACACTTTCAAAAATTCATTAATCAGGAATTAGGTTAATAATAGACATAGTAAAAATCCAATTGAATTAAAAAAATGCCAATTGGAAATGAATGATCAAAGTTATTCTTGTAACTTTTACAATGTGGGATATAGCCATTACTTTTGATTTGCTTCATTATTTCTATCCTAGATCTAAGCATTTCCACTCCCAAATTGTGGTTAATAAATGTTTTTACTCAATTTAATTCAAGTCATTGATGGTACACAGTCTCTGAGATTACAAATCTCTCTTTATGAGACTCCAGACATAATGTAACTTATCACCATATATAAGTCAAGTTGATTAACATACCTGTATTACCATATCCAGTAGAGGCCTGGATCATGTGACCTTTTAGGCTAATTGTCTTAATAATCAGTGAGCTCTGTTCCTGTGTAAGACTGACCTATGTGAGCCAGGAAAATGACATGCTGACCACTCGCATAGGAGAAAGTCTTTTTTAACAGACCGGAAGAAAAATCATACTCGGAAAACATAGGGCTAGATTTCTGTAGGGTGATGCGTTCCCACCCTGTATATCTGGTCTTATGATGATGGCCTTCATCATCTGGAAAAGCTATTTATAAGCTCTGAAGTGCTACAAAAATACTGGTTTCATCCAAGACTAAGAGAAATGGATAAACAGTTGACTACAAAGGAAAGCTTCTAGAAAATGATTACAAATAATAATTATGATGATAGATTTTAGTGTATATAAAATGTGCTTGGAACAACTTGATGAACTTTGTGATATTATTAATATTTTTAGTAAATTCATGAAGTAAAGCTTATTAAAAATCTCTATTTTATAGTTGAGAAAACTGAGGCAGAGATGTTAAAAAAATTTGTCTAAAAGTAACATAGGTAGTATCCGAACTGGAATTCATGCTTAGGATGTCTAACTTCCAAAATCAAAAACCTAAGTTCCAAGTAATTTTTTTCTACACTCTAGCTGATCTTAAGGGGCAGATCTTTCAAATCTGTGCTCCACGTAACACAAATCCACACAACAAATACCTGTGTCATACTTGGAAATAAATACAGGCATAGGCATTCACATACATACACAGATGAAACACTCCCAGTGGCAAAGCGTGAAACACATGAAAAATTTTGGAGGCATCTATGTTTCTTTGTTTAAACTTGGAGGTTTGGAATCATAGAACTAGCACTGCAGGGGAAAAATGGTAAGTTCTGGGGACCAAGCTCAAAAAAGAGACCGATAATGGGTACCATTAAGAAGAATAACTTGGCAGATGAATGTAAGAATTCGCCCAGCACCCCTTTTCATATTCTAAAGAGGGAAATGGTCCCTTGAGTTCTATTCAAGGAGAGAGATGAAAAGCATCCAGGCATCATCCGTCACAGCACCACATGAGTGCCAGGAGGTGGGTCCTTCCATGCTCAAGCTCTGTCTCATATATGTGAAGGCAGAGCCCAAGGCCAAGATAAATGGGCTCAGGGCTAGAGCTTTTCCATCTGCTCATGTCCTGAGGTTTCCATGGACATTCTTCAGTCTGCGACCCTTGTAAATATCCACTGAGAACAGGAATAAGGGTTTTCCCAGGGCAGGAGGAGGCTTAGCAGAACATTCAGAGCAGGGAGTGGCTGGAAAGGAAAGGCAAGGTCTAGGAGCTCTGAGAAAGAGGTTGAACTGTGGGCAGGAAAGATGGAATTGCTCCAAATGATTTGTGTCTGTACTCTATACTAACAACCAAGTTAGTTCCATATTCTTTTGAGTCTCTCAAGTTGAAGATAAGTTATAAGAATTCTTTCATTCAGAGAAGCTGACCTTGGAAAATCGAATCTTTTCTGTTCCCAAAAGCTGTACTGGGATCACTGTGGTTCCTAAACAGTGGAGACCTGAGGAGTTTGATAAGCACTGAGATCTGAGACTGTTTTCCTCATCAAGTGTCTTCTCTAGTTGGTTAGGAATGGTGTCTTAGCACCAAAGTTCAATAGTGAATAACAAGTTGAAATTCATGATGCCAAGGAGCTAGATGGGGAAGGCAATGGGCTGCAGAAGGGGTATCTGCAGGTCTGGTTTCCCTACACTAGAAACACTAGAGTTTCACTTTTCTTGTCACAATTAGCTTGGAGCCTAATGTCTCCATTTATAAAATAATTTGAAATAACCAGTTCATAGGGTTGAAATTCTGACTATACTATATATAATCAGATGTGCACACAATTGTCATATATCATTCATATATGTGATAATAATATGTGTCTGTTAAACAGAGCTATTTGGAAAATTCCACCAAAAAGGAATTTTTTCAAAATTTTTTCAAAATTTTATTTGTTATTTAGTACTAAGAATCGAACTCAGGGCCTCAAGCTTGCCAGGCAAGAGCTGTGCTGCTGAGATGTATCCCCAGCCAGGGGACATTTATTTGTTTCTTACCAAAGAGAATTAAAACTCTAAACTGGCTCCTAGATTGGACATTTTAAAATTTGTGAGTATTGTGAAAAAGTAGATTAAGCCAGACTTTGTGAATATCAATTTTCCTTCTCCACTTACAGAACATTGAATTGTGGTAAATATAGTTGTCCTTCTTTCCTTCCTTCATTAGACAATAACTTGTTTGTACTTTATTAAAATATCCTGATGAGCTGATGAAGTAATCTGGAAGCATTTGACAAACTATTTAGATTTAATTTCTCTACAATTTGCCTTGAATGATCTTTTAAAATGTAAGAAAATAAATGCTAGTAAAAAGACAGTAAAGGAGAATTTTGTATCTTGGGCCTGACTCGTATTTGACTCTCCCTCAGGCCCAGAACACCTGACCAGCTGTGGAGATGTCCTGCCAGCAGAACCAGCAACAGTTCCAGCCACCTCCCAAGTGCACCTCCAAGTGCCCCATCCCAAAATGCACCCCAAAGTGTCCCCCTAAATGGCCCCAGTCACTTCCTGCTGCAGTGTCAGCTCTGGGGGCTGCTGTGGCTCTAGCTCTGGAGGCTGCTGCAGCTCTGGTGGCTGCTGTAGCTATGGTGGTTCCTGCAGCTCCGGGTGTGGGGGCTGTTGCCTGAGCCACCACTGGTGCTGCAGGTCCCACCGGTGCAGACACCAGAGCTCTGGCTGCTGCAGCCAACCCTCGGGGGGCTCCAGCTGCTGTGGAGTTGGGGGCAGCAGCAATCTGGAGGCTGCTGTTAAAGTGGACCCTGAACCTAGACAAGAAGACTTGAATGAAGCAAGGGGTCAAATATTTTCTCCTTATCTTCCTTCTCCCAGACCTGAGCTCTGGTATAATGGATGCTTTTGTCCTGGGATCCTGAGGCCAAAATACCCTCCCAAAAAAACTTACCTACTGACTCTGACACTGCCTGCTTTCTCTACTGTGATATCTGTAAACCTACCAGCTCCAACCCATTTCCAGGATCATTTCCTAGCAGGGTGCAACTTCATGTGCAACAGTAAAGATAACTGATGATCACCATCTTGCTGTAAACTGTTCTTTGTGTTCTTGTGTCTCCAATATTCCTTCCAGTGTTGTATACTGTCCTGCTGTTTGGAACCCTTGAAAATCAAATATGTATCTGTCACACGATTAAGAGTGGGAGCAGATGAGAGAAAAGTGACTCTGCCTCATTCTCAGATGTCAGATGTTATGTGAATCCCTATGCAGCATTCCTTGTGCTCCACCTCCTGGTGTCATTCATGAACTTAATTTGGACTTTGGTCTCTATTCAGAGATCAATTCAGTCTCTGGGTCATAGTAGGGAAACAGATGTATATTCCTTCCTTTATTGATCTATTTTCCCTCCTATTGATATTGCCTAACTCACTTTCAAATTTTTTGTCCTTTCAGTCAGAAAACTTTTAGAAAATTACTTGTGAAATTTCAGCAAGTAGACCATAAACTTTAGCTAATTCTAACTAGGAATATGAATATAATATATAAACATGATAAAAAATTTAAAACCCATAAAAAATATTAAAGACTTTAGCAATGAGTCTCCCCTTTTCTCTTTTGAATTTCAAGAACAGATTTAAGTCAAATACTTCATCTTTTTAGTTTATAAAGATGTCCTGATTTTTCATTCAAACTTTTTTTCAATGATATATTTTTCATGAGATTTAGTCATTGTTAACTTTACTTTGAGTTTCCTATCTGTCAGTAATTTTATTGTGAAGGCTAAATGTTCAAAACATTGTATTTATCTACTTTTCTAGCCCATGAAAACATACAAGGTATCTGGTAAACCAGAAATTAACGAAATATCTCTGGGACATACTCGAACCTACTTCACACCTGCTGTGATTAGTGTGTCCTCTAGATGACCCTATGTCTTTGGTCAGTCATTACTATTCAAAGTCCAATGAAGGAATTTTCATCCAGTTTGCAGACCCTCAGTATGTGCCTAATCCTTGACTATTCTTGAAGACTAGAAGAGGAGTATATTCCCTTTGGTAATAGTAATGAAAGAGAGCTCAAACAGTACACTTATTGGTAGTTCCTTCCAATAATTCAACTCACAAACAAACAAGTAAGAAGACAACTGTTACCCAAGTTAACACACCACCACTGTAGTATCTACAGTGGAATTTCCAGACAAAAAAATCTTACATTCTCCAGAAGGTAAGTAATATTCTAGTTAGGCCCCAGAACACTCTAAGGTAAAATGTTCTCTCATTCTCTTCGATTGGGTGTTTCCTAAAGGCACAAGCTGTACAAATATTTAGAACAGGGTTCCATGAAACCAAAGACTGTGTTTCCACATAATATTATGAAGGTTTTCTTATTCAGTTTCTTTGGAAAGTTTTATTATTTTAGATTCTCAAATCCTTGATCCATTTTGAATTTTTTTAAGTACTATGAGGTGTTGGATCATTTTTTGCTTGTGGATTTCTAGTTGTTCTCCTATCATTTGTTGAAAGACACCCTGTCAAAAATTATTTAACCATAAGACTTGGGTTTATTTACTGACTCTAGTTTTTATATCCACCTTTATGTATAAAGACAGTTTTCACTGATAACTTTGTTTGGTTGCTTTATTCTTATTGGTTTTTTTTGTTGTTGTTGTTTGTTTGTTTGTTTCCACTACTTTTAAAATACTATTCTGGTGCCTCTACTTTCTATTTTTTTAATGAAAAGTCAGTTGTAACTATTGCTTGGGTGTTCTTGTAAGTAATATCATTTTTCTCTAAGTGTTTTTGAGAGCTTTTTTGCGTATTTTTCTCGGTGCATTTACTATGGTGTGTATGGATGTGAATCTCTTCATGTTTATCTTAGTTTGAATTACTGATCATTTTATTTATTTTAGGAGCAAAAAATGTTTACTGATCTTGCCAAGTCACAGGGACAGAATACACCCAAAGAGAAAAAAATGCTCCCGTTTTGTGTATCATTTGGAAAATACTGTTCTTTTTAAACTGATAGAATAATGTTTTTCATGATATTTGGAAAAATTTTTGTAATGTTTTCTGCTTCTGTCTCTACTTCATTACTGCTAACCATAGCACACATATGCTAGTGTGCTTCCTAGCATCCCAAGTTTTCCTGAACATTTAGTCACTTTTCTTCATTCTTTTTTCCTCTGTGCCCTTTAGACTGTATCATCTCTACTGATCTGTCTTACTTGCTGATTCTCTTGTCTTCCAATTCAGATACACTATAGAGTCCTCTAGTTTAAACTCTAAAATCTTCACTTAATTCTCTTTTTAGAAAAAATAATTTTTAGCTGCTCACTGACATTTTATTTGACAAGACATTACTATTGCTTCCTTTATTTCTTAAGCATGGTTTTCTGTAATTCTTTACATGGAGCTTCACTGGCTGCTTTAAAGTCTTTGTTTGTTAAATCCAACCTTTGTACCTTGTCCAGATAGTTCCTCTTCAGTGCTGCCTTTTTTGTGTGATAGTCACACTTTCAGGTTTCCTTGCAGATATAACGTTTTTTTTTTTTTTTTTTTTTTTTTTTTTTTTTTTTTTTTTTTTTTTTTTTTTTTTTTTTTTTTTTTTTTTTTTTTTTTTTTTTTTTTTTTTTTTTTGGACAGGGAATTGAACTCAAGACATCATGCTTGGCAGGCAGGCACTGTGCTACTGAGCTATATTCCCAGTTTAATGTAGTCATTCTTGATAGTACATTATAGCCTCTACGTATGCTGATCCTCAGTAACCCTCAAAATTTTTGGTGTGCTTATTTGTATTATTTTCCTTAAAATCTCAAAAGATTTCCTTCCTCTTTCTTTAGGTGGTTGAAAGCTTTTGATACAATCTAAGTAAAAATATACTACTAAGAAAATACAGATGAGATGTTCAAAAGTATGATAATGGATAATCTCAAACTCATTGTAAATGTCTGACTTTCATTGGGACATAATATGTAGAAGGCATTCTGTAAATCATAAAGTTTTTTTGCAACTGTTGGTGTTGGAGATTATTTTAAAAACCTAACAGCTAGAACATACAATGGAAGATTGTGTACCCTAAAAGACAGCATAAAATGTATGAGTCAAAGCCACATGCTCAAAGTGTTTACAAATAAATAATATTTTTTTTCAGGAAATTTTTCTTGGCCAGGTATTGTCAAGAAACTAACTATAGAGGATGTGGGATTTGAATTGATTTTTGGAAGATGGATTACTAGAAGGTAAAGAAAAGAGAAGTACTCAGAAAAGAAACAAAGTAAAAAACATCAAAAAGGAAAGAAAAAAGGAAAAAGAGAAAGAAGGAAAGAAGGAAGGAAGACAAAAAAAGGGGAGAAAGAATAATGGAGGGAAAGAGAGACAGATGGCGATCAGTAAGGATAAAAGGCACTTTATCATATAATGAATCCACCCATATGACAGAGCAGCATATGTAATGGAAAGTCCTAGGTGCTACACTTACAGGGTTAGGATTGGTATCAAGTACAAGGGCTCCTGAACACAGGCCAAAGGAATTTGCATTTATCCTTAAGACATGAAGGTTTTCTAGAAATTGTTTAACAGTCATGGCAGTTGTTCATTGACAAATAAAGCAAGGTAAAAAAAAGATTTAAAATATACTTGTGGAGTTTAGAAATATTGAAATGATTTAAAGTACTGGAGAGAAAGGGACCAAAGGGAGGTCCAGACAGGTAAAAGGCAGATCAGCTTCACTTGAGGCTGGGAATCTGGAGACATTTAATGCTTAGAGAAACAGAATCGCTAGTAATGACAAAGATGAGAAACAATTATTTTTAGGGATGAATCCTTCTTTCAAAATCAGGATAAAACTCTAGTAATAGTGAGAGCCATGTTTCTCCAGATACCATCATACTAATGTGGTACATTTAAAATGACTAGTTCTACTCTTTACCTGCAACCAGAATTCACCTTTCTATCTGTGCATCTTTCAGTTATTATCTTGTGTTGTTTGTTTTACATTTGTTTTTGGTTTAGGGGAAAACTTTGAAACATGAGATGGGGCTCTTGCTCTTTCTTTTACCTAGCACATAGTAGATAATTAATAAATATCAAATCATAGAATCATACTTTGAAATACAACCTGGACCAGAAAAGGAGATCAAGTAGAAATTGAAGGAGAAGGTGCCACTTCTGAGGTCCTGCTTAAGACTGTTGGACTTTTGAGTTTATTTGGAAGACAGTGAATCTTAGTTGCTACAAAAAGTCTCACTCAGTCTAGGCAAACCTAGATGCAGAATATGCTCTGTTCGAAGTGCAAATTCTTTGAAGCTAATCCTTAACAGCATCTGATATGAGATAAAACTTGTTTTGCTAAAAGAAACAGTAACTAGAAATGTCTGTGGGCGAATTATTATGGGTGGTGGTCTGGAGAGATGTAAAGGAGAGATGTTTGGTTTATTCTGGCAGAAGTCCCAGGGAAGAACCCCCAGAAAAATCCTCACCATTTAGGTAGGAATCAGAAGGATTGGATGCTTGTTAGTTAAGCTCAGAAAAATGTCTTCCTGATGTGTGAGGCCAGTGAAACATGGATTTATGTGCTGCACGATTTGAGTGGGGAAAAGGAATAACTAGTATATTGAGATCAGAGTCACATTGCCTTTCTACTCATGTATCATGAATGAAGCACTTCTGTAGAGCAATCAGTTATTTCTGGTGTCTGAGGGGTAAAGATGAAGGAAAAAAGGAAAATAGAAGAAGTGAAGGAAGGAGTTCAATCTATGAGGTCCCATAAATTTGGTGCTCTCTCTAGGGTCTTGTTCTAATGGAATGCTATAGACTTTGCACCATTCTCCCTCCTTCTGTTTCACTCACAAGAACTTTCACTTTCTTCACCCAAAATACATCTAAAAGACTTCATAGAAGAAACAGTGAGCCCCAGTAATCCTGGCCTGCTGGGTTGGAGGCTCCAAAAGCAGGTTCTCTGTGACCTTATCCTAGTTTCCATCCTAGTTAAGTCTTTATCCCATTATCCCACACCCCAGTACGGTTTACCTCTATTCTGTACCCGATTTGAAGGCCATTCAGGACTGTTCCTACAACCACAATGTCCCTTGTGATTGCTTAAGCATCTTCACCTACTCAATTGTTTTCTAAATATGGTGTGCATATCAGACATTGGTAATAGAGAAGTAGGGAAGACAGCTCCTGCCAGAAGAGAGTAGGGATTTCTTTCTTAGCTCTACAGTCCAGCAATGATTCTGAGATGGGAGCACCTACAGGTGTAGAATTGTATTTAGATGAGTGTGTACTCACTTCAGGCATAGCTAACATGGGATAATATTAATTCTTATGATAGATGAAGAAAATAGTTTCCCACTATGAAAGACTTTTCCACAGGTCCCTGGATATTATATGCAACCTCCCTTTTGCATTTAAGAAGACTTTGTGAATGTTTTAGTCTCCATCTTGCTCTTAGCCTGCCAGGTAAAGTGAGGTCCACCCACACATTTCTCTATGCTGGTTATAAAACAGGTTCACAACTGCCTTAGTAAAAAGAAGTGAACAATTGATCAAAACAAACAAACAAACAAACACGAATTGGACTTTATTTTCCTTGGTTTTTGTTGTGAAATATGAAGTCTATTAAAATGGTATGTAGACTGTTTCCTTCAACAAACATTAAGTGAGAATTTTCTCTGTGTCAGGGCCAACATCAAGCTCTAGGAATGCAGAAATGATAAAGATGAAGTCCCTGTCATCAAGGAACAATGCAGGAGATAAGATATGAATCTAGGTCACCATGACCTTTAGAAACTATAGAGGCTATAGAAATATCTATAGAATTCAGCAGATGAAGTTCTCTGATGTGGTTAAGGAACCCAGCAAGTCCCATGGGGGTCAGGACATCAAGTCATGGTGAGATGGAGTGAACAAGATTAAGTCTTTTTCAAACTCTGCCTTCACTTCTTGCCAGGCATTCTGATGGTCTCAGCTTGTGATCACTCATTTACACAGTAATTTCTCTGAATCACATCCCAGCTGCTTGCAACTGAGGAATCCAGCCCTGGGAATTGTGACACATTTAGATAGATCATCTGCTCCACCACTGCTCTTCAATAACAGATAGCCTGGAGGCTACAACTGGAGGATATATAAAAAAGCTTCTTTCACCTTGGCTCACAAGGCTTCCAGACTACTGGATGGCTTGTTCATTTGTCTTCTTCTAAGGTAAGAGTACTTTGGGGTAGAACAATGCTTGGTTCCAAAGGCTCTGTGAAGGCAGCCTTTAGAACTCCAGCTGTGTCTTCCCAGGAGTAGTTTGGTGAGGTAAGGGAGGTTTAGGGGAGGGATGAAGAAATCCCTGTAAAAGACCCTAAATGATGTAGTACACGAGCAAGCCATAGAGGCCCGAATAGCCAGAGCAGCAGAGGAGACACATGCAGACTTGGGGGTCTCACAGCACAGTAAGACTGAGTGAGGAAGAGCAGAGGCTTGGTTTTCCTTTATGATTGACCATACCAGACACTGGCCTTTACAAAGTGGACCATCACATCAGCTCAACATAGTTGTGGTTTGTGTTATATTTTTAAATGGAAGAATAAATATTAGTGTGAGAATTTCTACCAGTATTTATCCCCTAAATGTTTAGCTTTTTGAAATTCATTTTTCTTCCCCAGAGATGGACTTTAACAATTGTAACTACTAGGCTAATTTGTGGGCAGCCCTAGCTTCTGAAAAAGAGAGACAGACATCCAAACAATTCCAGTTCATCTTGTAACCATATATTCTTTCTGTTCTAGGTCCAACACATTCACTGAGCAATGTCACATCAGAAGCAGCAATCTCAGGGGGCTCCAGATGCTCCCAAATGTTCTCCTCCCCAGTGCCCAACTCTCTCTGTGGCTCCCTGCTCTGTCCCTTGTGGGACTTCCCGTTCAGGAGGCTGCCATTCCTGCTCCCAAAAGCACCAGGCTCAGAGTCCAGCCTGCCCCAGGAGGGTTCGCCGCCAGAAGTTCAGCTGTCTCAGTGGTGGCACAGTCCACTACTGCAAAGAAGAGGAATGCTAAGGCGACCTGGTCCAGAGGAGTGGGGCACGAGTACAGCTGTTTTCATCTCACCCTGACCTCATGTACTAATTCTAAGTGGAAGCCCAGGGCCTTCACCTCTCACTGGGCTGAGAAATACTTCCTGTCCCCTGCCCTAGAGAGGTGGAAACTGGGCTGAGCAGCTCTTCTGCTTCTCTCTCCCATCCACCCCTTGAACTCAGCCATAATAAAGCTGTGTGGCTGGAGTGTGCCTGTAGCCTCTTGAATCTTTGAACCCCAAGGCCCACAGTGGATGCTGTTTCTCCTTTTTTCCCTTCTAAGAAACCCCATGTAGTTAATGTCTATTTAAACAAGCAGGGGCTTGGAACTGGAATTCTAGTTCTTAGCAGCCTCACAACAATGAACATTTATCACACAGGATTCTAGCCCTGAAGGCTGCAATTCAATAAACCCAGGTTTTGCACCTACTGTGTACTGCCCTCTACATTCACAGATGTAAGCAGATTTGTCTATGGCTCTAGGAAAATCTTATATCCAATGGAAGAAGTAAGTAATACATCCTCCAAATTGAAGCACATGGATCAGTAAGTGTAATTTTAAAATTAACATAATCCTCAATGTGTGTCTAAGAAATTCAAGCAATAATAATAATAATAATAATGCACAAAAAAGTCAAGTGCAACAATGAGAAACTCATTCTGGTGGAGTGGGTCAGAAGTGTTTCTGGACCTTGGAGGGAGAGATCAGAAACAGAAAGCGCATCTTACCTTGAGGGTGAGGAGCACAGGCTTCCTGGGATAGGAAGCATTCAAACAGGGCCAGTAAAGAATGCAGCCATTGGTACTGGAGTACGGAAGAAGGAGGAAGCACCTTCCAGGTAGAAAATCTAGAGTAAACTGTCATATAGCAAGTGCAACCCAGATCAGTCATATGAATTTAGATTTGGCAGGAGGAACAGAGATAAAATGATAGATGTGGAAAAGATCATAACTCCAATCCCTTATGTTAATTCAAGCCAGCTGAATTTACTGTGTTTAAGATATAAATCACAAGCCACTAAAACACTGTACCTCTAAGGAACATCTTGGCTTAAATCTAGAATCTAATGCTTTCATCTTAGG
Organism: Dasyprocta punctata; assembly: GCA_004363535.1. Taxonomy (NCBI): domain Eukaryota; kingdom Metazoa; phylum Chordata; class Mammalia; order Rodentia; family Dasyproctidae; genus Dasyprocta; species Dasyprocta punctata. The sequence goes on along the minus strand of RJWM01008455.1, from coordinate 14,949 downwards.
GGAACCTGATATGAATAATAGAGGTTTAGAGGGAGCCTGAGATTCAACTATGTTGTATATCAATGTAAGTTCTATATGAAGCTTTTTGCTGACATTCATTTTTGGGGGGGAAATGTGTGTGTGTGTGTGTGTAACCACATATCCAACCCAGTAAATTTTATTGACCAGGCACACAAAAGAATTTCATCTTATTATTTTCCAATACATAAGTTGCCCATTTTCAGAGCTTAGCAACTCTATTGATACTGGGACCTGACTTTACCTTCATAATGGTATACACCTATATATAGATATGTCATAAGTACATATAATTTGCTTTTTAAATTTTATTTTAAAGTAAATAAAGCCAAACAAAATAAAACAGAACAAAGCCAATCAGAGCAAAACAGTGGAAGTGATACAAGACTTCAAAACAGGATAACAGGACATCAACAATGGTTACCATAATGCCTCTTGTTATCTTCAAAATTGCTGTCCATACCACCAGACATAATAAAATAAAACAAAGCAGAACAGAATAAAACTAATCAGAACAAAGCAAGGAAGAAAACAAAACAATAAAGTGGAACAAAACAAAACAGTGAGTACAATATTGGATTTCAAAAACAAGACAGAAGGAAATCCTGCATAGTTGTTATATTGCATATTGTTATCTTCTAAATAGATGCTCACGCTACTGGCTTTAGGCCTGCAAAGTCAATTAGACAACACAAGAATAAGTTGGTTTTTTGTACCTCAGTTGCTATCCACTCAGTCTGTGATCCTCCGAATCAGCCAGTTGCTTACGGGGGAGGAGAGGTTCTTCTTGTCTTCCAGCCTGCATGCTGGTTGGCTCACTGGAGGCGCAAATTGGCTTCTTGTTTTTCTTCCTGGCCCCACGTGGCCACTGCTAGCTTATGGGAGGGGTGAATTGGCTTCTTGTTTCTCTTTCTGGCCGCACATGGCAGCTGCTCGCTCCCAGGAGTGGCAAGTTAGCTTCTTTTTTTACATATAATTTACAACTGTAATTTGATGTGCAAATTTTCTCACTAAACTAATGAGACATACTTGTATGAAGATTTGATAATGCAAGGGACTGAGTGCAGTGGTTGAATGCTTGCCACTTGCCTAGTGTGTGTGAAGCCTTGGGTTTGATTCACAGTAATGTAAAAATAAAAGGTTTGATGACACAGATAAGCATAAGAAAGGTAATTAAGACCACCCTATGCTTTTACCGACAAAGCAATAATCACGACCAGTAATTTCTTACATATACTTTTGAACTTCTAAAAAGTCACAAAATGAGGTCATTTCATAATATTTTGTGATTTATTTTTTTACTGTTAAGTGGAACAATAACACGTTAAAAATAATCGTCAGTACTCTTACACACTAATAAATGTTGATCAACACTCTTATATGTAGTGCTAACACACCACAACTTGGATAACTGGTTTCCTAATATGGGCACTTATGTTATTTCCACTCATTTGCTGTTAAAACAACAGTAAAATAAACATTCTCACTGGTGAATACTCTTCATGTTTTAGGATACATTTCTAAAATTAGAATTCTAGAACTGTCAAAAACTATAAAAAACATTTGAGGGTCTCCAGAAAGTTTACATTTTGAGAGCAATTAAAATTACTCCATTTAAGAAACTCAACTTTAAGGAAGAAATAACTTCCCTTATAGAGCAACACTAAGTACTATGTGAAAGAATTATTCAGTTTATAGTGGAAAAAGTACACTTTGTAAGAATAAATGCTTTTTGACAATCTTGCCCAGTATTTACCTACTTTTACAGCCATAAAAGCTACATTACTTAAAAATGTAGCTTCCTGCTCCTTTTGAAGGAAAAAGGTATTTCATATAATACAAAGCAATACCGTATGGATATTGAGATACCATTTGATTGATAAACAGGTTTGTTTTTTGTGTTTTTGTTTTGTTTCATTGTACTGGGGATTAATACCCAGTGCCTTCACACTGAGTTATAGCCTCAGCCCTTTTTTCACTTTTAATTGTTTTTTTATTTTTAAAAAAACTGACAGCCGGGCGTGGTGGTGCACGCCTTTAATCCCAGCACTCGGGAGGCTGAGGTAGGAGGAGCGTTGTGAGTTCGAGGCCTGCTTGGGCTACAACGCAAGCGCAAGGCCGGCCTGAGCTACACAGTGTGACTCTGCTTCAAAAAACCAGGGCTGGGAGTTCGGCTCACCGGCTTATGCGCCTGTCAGGCAGGCGCGAGGTTGTGAGTTCAATTCCCGGTGCAGCAAAACAAACAAACAAACAAACAAACAAAAAAACCCTGAAACAAAGAAAGAATAGAAATGATACAAAAATTTCAAAAAAAATTGTAGGAAGTTAACACCAGTTAATATATTACATACTGTTATCCTAGAAGCAGTTCAGGTTACAAGATCTAGGCATGAAAAAATGATCAAACAATCAAACAATGAAATCACAAACTATTCTTTTTGATGAACTAACAGACATTAGGAGTACAGTTATCTACCTTGTATACATACACACACACACAGATATATATATGTGTGTGTATACCTATTTACATATAATCTTTTCCCATCTTCCTTTTCTCCTTTCCCCTATCTCAGTTGTTTTTTACCTTTTGAGCACTTTATTTCCCTTTCATTATTGCAATATTTATTATAATATTGGATCTTATTACTCTTTCAGTTTTTTTTTTTCTTGCCCATCAACCACAGAATGGACAAAAAAGATGCATTTTAATGTGATGGAGTACTGTTTAGCCATAAAGAAGGACAAACTTGAGGTTTTTATAGGTAAATTGAGGCAATTTGAGACCATACTCATAAGTGAAATAAATCAAACTCACACGTGTAAATATCGTATTATCTCCCTACTTTTTTTCTTACTTTTAATTTTGAGGCAGGATCTTGCTGAGTCACTAAGTTGTCCAGTCTGAGCTCAAATTTGTCATTCTCCTACCTTAGTCACCCAGAGTACTGGGATTACAGGCATGTGCCATTGTACCTGGATAGCTGATGAGTCTTTAAATATTCATTTTTGGTGGTCAATATGTTTGTGTGAAAGACTTCTGGGAAGAATCCACAAGATGCAAAATACCAATGCTTAGTTGATGGCTGAGCTCAGTGTGTCAGATTATCTCTTTTCCAACATTTTACCTATGCTTTTTACTGAAGACAGCCCAAACAGCAACAAAATTTTATGAAAGAAAAGTTTTTCTTTCGCAATAATTGTTTGGCTTGTTCATGTTTCTGTAGTTGGTTCTTGGATTCCCTGTGCTAACTGTTCAATTTATGTATTATTATTTGCGTCCATTATTTTTACTAAATCAAGTTCATTTCAAAAACAATGTAATTGAAAATAAACTGGTGATTGAGATTTTGATGACTAGTTTTCTTCATAATGGTTCATATTTGGCATCTTCACATTTTCTAAAATATTGTGTGCATCAGAAATGACAATATCATATCTTCAAGTGTAGTTTTACTATGGCTTCATTTTGATATCATATATACACTGTACCATTGCTTATACTAATAAGTAATGAAAATATAGACCATATTTTGTACAAAATGTCCTATATATAGACAATAAAGACAGGTTAGTCAATAGATGATAGATAGATAGATAGATAGATAGATAGATACTGAAGAGAAATAAATAGATTTTTAAATGTTCTCACAGTAAGGGGTGAAGGGAAAAGTCAATGGACGTTTTCCCTTGAGTTGTGACCCTACCCACAATTCCTTTATGCCCTGTATTTATGAAGCCCATTAAATCTGTTTACATTCCAGACCAATGGGTGTTTAGTCTTGTGAACAGGAAAACTTGCACAAACACAAGACCAACCAGTGAACACAGACTCAAAAGACCTGATCCTGAGAATAGCAGGCTCTTAAATTTCTCATCTCCTGTAACACCTATAAACCCTTACTCCTTGAGAGAGAGCTGCTTTTGACACTTTTAAGTCAATGGCTCAGGTCTTTATCTTAAATAAAGTCTGTCCTTGCTGCAAGGTTTTCTTTCTCTTGCTATTTCTTGCAAAAGGTTAAGTATGTGAGGTCATGCATGTTAATTAGCTTGATTTAGCTATTCTACAGTATACACATGCCTCAGAACACTATAAATATAAAATGTACAAAGATTCTCTGAAAAAATAAATTATTTTATGTTAGAAAATATTAAGAAAATGTGCATTTTTAACCTTTGTTAAAGTATAAATTATATATAGCCTAAAAATAAAAATGTTGCCCTTTATCTAGTTTTGCTATAGATAATAAATATATAAATATATTCATTTGCTAATTAAAATAAGTAAGCATATACAGTACTTTTAAAAATGTCTTGTATGAAAAATTTTAACAGCTCTCAAGAGCAAATAAAATATGTGAGTTTTTTATTTTAAAAAATGTATGTTATTGTTTTTTAAAGTTTTTTACATTTATTGTTTTAACAAGTGTCAACATTTACATATTTTAGTATTTTCTTATTAAAAATTAATTTTGTAGAGAAACTACATTTGATATTAAGTATGTTTTTTATCTAAAATTTGGAAAATACTAAGTGGTATATTGTTTGGAGTAAACAGAGAACATGTAAGTTTAACAAATATCTCAATTCCAGCCTTCAAGCAAGCATGACCTTGTCATGGAGCTTAATTTGAGCTCAGTGGTCTCATGCCAGGTCACCCATTGCCTCAGTGAGCTCAGATTCTTCCACTTGCCCAGCCAGAACAGTACGACCCATTACTACCTGACCCCATCATCTATTTCCACTGGGCTAGGCCTTTCCCATTCCCTAAGGATAACATCCCTCATGATGTTGGACAGATCATTATCGTTATTGGAGATTATACTTCATGGTATACCATAAATACTAAGCATTGTTTTTATTTATTCCTGTAAAACTGTAAGAAATAACATATAAAACTGTCTTAATGTGAAAGACACTATGTGGTTCTAATCTAGTGGGAAGTCAAGAAATGCTACTAACTCAGCTTGATGGATGGAGAAATAGAATATTAGTTGCAGCATTTGGTATTATAGAAGTAACCAATAATAGCATTAAATATAGAAGGGATAGTGAATGTGAAGATAAAATTTGTTTTAGATTGAGGAAACAATAGACATGGCTAGTAGACAGAAAAGAAATAAATGCATTTGCAGATTATTTCACATAAGGCTTTTTTTCCTTATTAAAATCTATTGAGATTGCTCAATTTTAGTTTTCATATAAATATATTTTTTCTTATAGGTAAGTAAAATCACACTTATTTGAAAGAACCCGAGGCTAAACCCTCCCTAACAGAGCAAATGTGGTTGGAAGGAATTCATTTGAAACCCTTGATAACTCTGTGCCTTTGCATGCCTCAGTTTTCTCATCTACAAATTAGGTATGTTAATAGCCTTGGGAGACAGAGGAGGAGATTACATGTGATACCATAGGTAATTTATTTAGTGCATATTAAACCCAATAAATGTTCATTGTACCTTACATTTGAGGTCTACTTAATTTTTTTTAAAAGAGCCCTCTTAGTTTAGAATAATTTTAGATTCATAGAAAAGTTGCAAATAGTAAATAATTAATGCATACTTCCACCAGTTGAGATCTTAGATTCATGCTATATTTGTTAGCATTATTTTTCTTTGTATTCCATTCGGGATACTACCTTATTACATTCAATGGTTATAGCTCCTTTTGAAGGACAGTTTCTCAAATTCTTCTTATTTTGGATGAGCTTGATAATTTTTAGGAATGTTAGTCAGGTATTTTGTAAAATGTCTCTTTGTTGGGATCCTTTTCGCATTTTTCTCATGATAACAATTGGATTATGGTCTTTCAGGAGGAAGACCACAGAGAGTAGATGCCAATCTTACCACCTCAGATGGCTGAGAGAGCGTGTCAGGCTTCTCCCTGTAAAGTCCTTTTTCTCTCTTTCCATAAACCTTCCTAGGAAGAAAATCACTATATGCAGCCCATTTGAGGGTATTCCACCTTCATGAGGGCTTAATATCTACATAATTTTTTTGTAATTCTCTGTGATGGATTTGTTTGTCTTCTTCACTCTTTTAACATAGTCAACTCATTTGTCAAAGTAAACTTATTGGTATCAAAAATCTATCTATGCTACACTCTGAGTTATGATTCTACACAATGGTATCTATGTTGTGACTCACAGAGTTTTAGCTTTGAGAACTCTTACTGAGCTCTTTAAGAGCTCAGTTAATTTGCCCCTTTGACTTACTGCTATTGGTTCCTTTTTGAGTAGCTCCTGGTTTTTAGGCACTACTAGATGCTTTGATATCATGTTGCATATTCTCTACCTTAGATTTAAATTCTAAATTCAGTCATTTTGTTGTTGTTACTGTTACTGTTTTCTTGAGACATGGTCTTGGTATGTAGTTCCGGCTGACTTTGAACTCTCTATGTAGCCAAAACTGTGCACAAACTTGTAGCAATCCTCTTGCCTCAGCCTCCCAAGTGCTGTAGCCATTTTTCTAGTGAGCTCTGGTTTCTTTCACAGAAAATTGTACTATAAATCAAGGTCTTGCTGTTGGTTGTGTTCATTACATATATGAGAACCCTTTCCCAAATATATGATTCCAGGTAATCTTGAATTCTTTCTGATACATCTCAGTCTGGATTGTCACAGTATAGCCTCAGTCGTGCATGACTTCCGAGGATGTTTTTATATAGGCTGATGGTAGTGGAGGAAGTTTTGTAAAAGGAACTTTATTTAGTCACTAGCATGCCCCCTGGGCATGCAGGGAATTCATGGGCATTCATAAACTTTTGAAGAAATAAAAGGCTAGGTCCTTATCATTGAGGAACACTGAAACAAGTGATGATGGTGATGATGACGATGATGATGATGATGATGACCATGGTTATGATGATAATAATAATAATAATAGTAATAACAGGAAGAACAGCCAGCATCTATATTTTTAAAGAGTTCAGTGTATACCAAGTACACTACCAAGCACTATGCACCTGTCACTCATTTCATTAACACAGCAGCTCTATGAAGCATGTGTAATTGTTATCATCATTTTATAGATCAGAAGATGATGCAGAGAAGTCAACTGAAAAGCCCAAAGTTAAACAACTAATGAGTGATGGAGCCTGAATTTCAAGGTAGGTGATCTGACTGAAGACAGTATGGACACCTAGGTACAGTGCTGTGCCCTTAAATGCACAAAACCTGGTTGAAAATCAGTTAGCCTTGGGTTTAGTTCTGATTCTGCCCTTATTTTAATTTTGTAAACTGAGTAACATAGCTTTTGTGAAGCTTCAACTCTCATGTGTGAAAAGAAAGCATAAGCAAGCCAAACGAAATACTTTCATTGAAATTGACTCACATATTCAACAAACTTTTTAAAGCACAAACTATTTGTAAAGAGCTGTGGTTTTGAGAGAGTGTCATCATTTTTTTTTAATATATGATCAAATTCATTTATTGGGGAAATTTTTCCAAGAAAGATAACAGTCTTGTAAAATAATGAGTTCTCCAACTAAAGTTCATCTTTAAGCAGAGAAGCTGTAAAAATTTAGACTAGCTAAGGGCCCTCCAAGATGAGTGATTTGGAGATCTACCTACCTTTCCAACATATTTCAACTTTCTCTGAAACTTCCAGAGGAGCCCAGAGGAGAGTAGTAGGAGGCTGTGGGAATGTTACCAGAATATTCTATAGGCTGGCTACACTTCCCAGGTCTTACTAGAACACTCCAGGACTGTGACTCTCAAATTAGGAAGAATTGTGTCAGGGAGAGGGGCACACTTGTAATCTCAGTACTTTGGGAGGCTGAGGTAGGAGTGACATGAGTTTGAGCCCAGCTTAATTTAGTAACTTAGTGAGAACTTGTCTCAGAAAGGAGGCTGAAAGACTGGGGATGTAGCTCAGTGGGAGGGCTCTGAGTTCAATACCCAGTTCTGAAAAGAAAAAAGAAAAAAGAAAAAGCGGAAAGCAAAACAAAACATGCAAGATGAATCATTCAGGAATCATTCAGGACAAATCCTTAAAACTCACTCCTTGGAGATTATGATTCAGTGGGACTTAGGGAGCTGGGATCTTCATTTAAAAAGTATTTCCTATATGGCTCATAGTCACAACCAGGTGTAGAATTCCTGCTCCATAACGTGTGATTCCTTGTTGGATTGATACCATTGCCCTGGAATGTAAACACTAAGTTATGTGCTTGTTCTTGAATTCTCCGCTGCTCCATTTATCTATATGGCTTATACCCAACTTACGGTGTTTAGAGGAGTAAATAAAGGAGCAGAAGATAGTGCAAATGTAGGGGAATGTAAAGAGTTTCTCCTGTGTGTCCACAATGGGAACATTTTAGAATTTCAGGCTGAGAATGACAGAACAGGGAGTCCTGATGTCAGAGATGAGGGTATAATTTCCTAAACTTTGCAGCATGGTTAAGTCTTCATAATGCCTGCTGCATTCTTTCTGAGTGTATAGTATTAACTTTCCTAGATCAAAGTAATACTTCTCTTAACACTTAAACAGGCTTTTACATGAGAGCTGGTGGGTAAAGGAATTCATCTTTTTTATCTTTCTCTGAAGGCATGTTAATTGCAGGATGAAAGATACTGTGAAGCTAGGTCATCTCCTTTTGACATGTTAGAGAACAATGGTGAAGTCATTAAAATATGGGGCTGTGATGAGCCAGAGACATTATCAGTGCAGCAGTCTCTTAGAATGGAAAAATCATGGAACTAGAGATCCGCTCTGCTTGACTGGCTGGGAAGAATCCAACTTTAAAACCTCAGAAAGGGATCAGGTTACACAGGAGACTGAAAGCTCTGTCATTAAATCCTATGGAGTCTTTGTTTTGGGGAAGTTTTAGAATAGCTTTTTGGGGTATTTTCCTGGAGGAAAAAAATAAATAAGACTGTTATGTCAGGGTGAGATGTATGCACTGCTCCTCACCTGGGACACTCAACTTCTGGGATCATAAACTCTCAGCTTCAGTAATGAGAGGCAGAGTTTAAAATAAAGGAAGATGATTTATTTGGAAAAGGATGAAAAAATGAGAAGGCTACCCCAGTCCTAATAAGGCAGTAGAAGACTTAAAATTTGCTTTTGTGAAGAAACAGTAACTCTTCACTTGGGACTACTGAGGCCCAATCGTCAACTAAAATCAGGACAAAGCTTGATAATATGTCACCTTTTGTTTTGTATTTATCTCTTTTTTTACTTTATACATTAGATCAGATTCCTGTTGTACATATTGGCATGTTAATTATTTAAGCAGTGTCTGTCTAAAACAAACTGTTCATACAAGATTTATTAGCTTTAAATTTATATATACTATCTCAATCCCCATCAAGAATGAGGACACTAAAGAGATTTGCAGGTACATTCAACTACCAAATTTTATCCCTTGGAATGGGTGCCTAAAGGTCTCAAGTCATTGTTTTAATCTTCAGTTACTCTGAATTCCAGCAGCAGACTCCAAAAGACTAAGGCTGCCTTCACCCAAGCAACAGCAATCAGTTAATGGGAACCAGTCACAAAGACTTCTCTGGAACTGCAAAACCAAAACTAAGGAAATTATCAGCCAGATCCTTGCTCACCTAAACAACCCCTTAAATACATTTGCCTTTGTTAACAAGCCAGTTTGGTCTTCATCAGAGCTCTACTCCCTCCATCTCTGCTTCTCCTCAAGCTAAAACTCCTTTCATTCTCTTTTGTAGTGGACCCTCGAGTCATGACCAAATGAACAACTTGAATTATGATCAGAATTTTAGTTTTAATTTAAGACTGAAGTTTTTAGTTATGACCTGAATGCTGGCCAGTTGTGCTTCCAGATGGTATCAGGTTCAGATTTAACCTTTGAAGAGTTCTGGAAGGAGTATTACAACATCCTTTCCTGTATGGGGTTAATTGAGAAATACTGGGTCAATGTCTCTATAAGGACACCAAGATCGGCCAGTACACAGGAGAGATATTTTGAAGGCTGTGTAGAGGACCTTGAGTCTTCAGTTGACAACTGGAGTTACAACCATCCCTTAGGAACGAATCAAGGGTCCACTGTATTTCCCATGTAAAGATTTTCCTTGTAAATTGGGGCTGTTCCCTCAGTTTTAATTTCTATTATTATTGAACCAATGACCCACACTCTTTAGTGACACATCAACCCCATACCCAAAGATCTCATAATTGCCTCAGACATCAAGACATAAACAGTAATGCTCATTTTACAAAGGAAGAGGCACAGGTTCAGAAGAGGCAAATGGTCCACATCTCATCTGTTTCGGGATGATACCTGTACTCCAGGGAAGACCTCCTACTTCTTTCCAAGGGAGTTTTCTGTAGTTGAAGATAGAGAAATAGAACCACAGTGCTAGTACCAGAGGATATAAGAGTGCAGTCCCCAGTCCTGAAAGAGTTGGAAAACACCTAAAATTGTACTAAACAATGTTGCTTATAATAATAACTATGGTTGAATGTTGGCACTGTTGTTCTTCTCATAGTGTTTCTTGTAACCATAATATTGCACCATATGGAATATGTCTCTAACCCATGCTATGCAGACAGGCTTTTTAGACTACTTCCTAAAAGATATATAAGTATTTTATTGAATAAGACTTGTCCTATTCTTTTACCCACTAACTGACACCCATGGAACCAGAACATTGCATGTGGGTCATGACTGCTCTCTGTGCTGGAAAGAAGCACAAGTAGCCTTGGTCCCTCAGTGGCCCTGGTAAAATTCCCATTGCCCCTGAGTTATCTCCCAGTGTTTTTTGCCAGAGCAATACACATGCTTCCTGCTTTTCTGGCCTGTAGGAGAACTATTCAAAGGCTAAGTACTCAGGCAAAGGGAGGATCCTTGTTTTCTGTTCTTTCATAGAGTAGGGATTAGCTGGATAACAATCTCATGCATGCCAATCCTGACCTGACTTGTACCTCACCCCAGTATTAAGGGCACACCCAATCTAGGCAGGAGCCTGCAGCATTCTTGAATCCTCACACAGGCAGGATGGTGAGGAAATGAATAGGCAGATGAGAGCGAAGTCTAGGAACGCAACAGCTCTTCCCAGACAATCCTTCGCCAAAGACCCTCTGATCATCTTCCAACCAACCCTTTTCCTTACAAGCTCATCAATAAATAGCTCACTCCAAGTCAAGTTGTTGATCCTCATATCAAACCTGCCATCTGACCATTCACCATAGTCTTCAGTTTCTCAAGTGTCCAAATCAAGATATCTAAGGCCATCTGATCAAGTAATCATTCTAAAATGTAAAGAAGATCATATCTCCCTTGTTTAAATGGCTAGAATTGGCCAGTTGTCTCTGCTCAATTTTTAAAAGAAGAAACATGACTCCACTTGCAAATTAAACCAAATATATACCTCCAATATATAAAGCAGGTAAAGGTGTAATTACTGTAATTGCATCAGATGATAGGTACAAGGCCCAGATTGTCATATTCCGAGATGACTTTTCCAGGCAGTCAAAATAGTCAAGGATTAAATAGTAATGGTATTTGAAATAGAACTCATATTTCTGGAGTTCTCATACAAGTGGAATGATGTGAAGAAATGAAAGAAATTAAAATTTTCAACCCACTATCTCTCCAATGTTATTTGCAATATCATAGTTCAACAGCTGTGTGTTTCTTAACATCAATCTTATTTTACAGATTAATTTAAAACTTAGCAACAAACAGATGTGACTTACATCTAGCTGGAATACCAATGCTCTGATTTCAAGACCCATATCCTTCCAGTTTCTTTACCATGGGAAAGTGTGAAGCCAATCCATTGGGCAACGGTAAAGCATGGAGGGAAGGCTGGGAGTATCATAAGACAGCAACTCTTGCTGTCTGGAGGTGTGGTTCTTGGAAGAGGTAATTCTGGATGTTCTTATCGATAAAATTCCAAATAATTCTATAGGCTAGCCAGGCTTGGTGGCGCACGCCTTTAAGCCCAGCACTCGGGAGGCTTAAGTGGGAGGAGCGTTGTGAGTTCGAGGCCGGCTTGAGCTACATAGTGTGACCCTGCCTCAAAAAACTAGGACTGGGAGTTTGGCTCAGTGGTTTAAGCACCTATCTGGCAGGTGTAAGGCTGTGAGTTCAATCCCTGGTGCCACCAAAAAAAAAAAAAAAAATCTATAGGCTGGTATCACATAACCAGTAAGAAAAACATTACATTTGGGTGCCCTTCATCCTTTCTGTCCAGACTCTTATATTTATGCACCTTGTATTATAGCCATTATCTGTTTCCAGAATATACCACACTCATTCCATTCTCTTTGCTTGTATGTGTGTTCTTTTTCCCTCTACCTAGAATGTGGAATTTCACCTCACCTGTGGCCAACTTCCACTCACTTTCCAAAGAGCATTTCTTCCAGCAGTGACTCCACCAGATCTTGGATGTCTTTCTTTCTGGGCACTCCAAGCCCTCCCTTCATGCCTTTTCAAGTTCTTTATGTTTTCATCAGCCTCATTTCCTTATATAGCATAAAAGTTGGAAAATGTGTCTTGGAATTAGGGCACTGGCATTTGGTTCATGAATATGTGATTTAATGTTTTTGACCTTCAGACACTTTGTGTCTATATAATGTGATTAACAATGAGAAGCTTTATACACCATTAGTGATTGGTGAGAATGTAAATTAGTACAGCCACTATGGAGTATAGAAGTCCTTCAAAAACAAAAATATACCATTCCTTAGTGGATCCACACAGGAATCAAGCATCCTATAGAGATAATTGCATATCTATGTTTATTGGGGCACCATTCACAACAGTCAGGTTATGAGTCTATGAGCTCATCAATGGATGGATAGAGAAAATATGCTGTATGTACACAATGAGGCATTATTCACTCATAAGAAGAATGAAATCACGTATTTGAAGGAAAATGGATGGAACAGAGATTGTCATGTTAGGCAAAATAAGCCAGACTCCAGAGACACAAGTATGGCTTATTTTCTCTTATATATGGAATCTATGGGGGAAAAGAATGGCATGAAAGTAGAAGTGAATGTATTAGAAAAGAGAAAGAGGATGGTACAGAGATAAAGGGAGGATAAGGGAGACAATGTGGGTATGGTTATGGGTATGTGTGAAATGTCACAACAAAACCCAATATTCTGAATCATTAATATGAACTAATGAACCAAGAAGTTCATAAAATTATCATGCAATATTGTGTGGTAACACACAAAAAATGATCAATGGATGGGCAATTACAAAAATAATTCCCTTCTCTTCCTTCATATCATCCTACTTATACCATTTCTTAAGGACAAAGAAGTGCCCCAATTTTCTTTGAATTTTCACAGAATTCTTCACATATCTGGTATCTAATAAACAAATTAATATCTCTACTTGAAAGAAAGTTTTTGTTGGGATAAATTGATGGTATTGCATCAATACAATAGAATTAAGTTTTCCAGCCTTCCCAGGTGACATAATATTTTAAGAAATTCTTTTGCATGGAAGGGATGTAATTTTGATCAGGTCTGCAGATAGAGGTTTCACTAGCTCACACTCCCTGTCAGGAAAGACACAAAGACACAAGAACCACATGACTGAAGTACATGTCATTTCTCCCTCACAATGTGACTTGCCTTCAAATATAGTCACACGGAGCCGTGTGGGGCCCAGAAAGAGAATCAAGCCAATTCACCCTTCCCATGAGCTGCACAAACCACGTAGGGCCCAGGAAGAGAGACAAGCCAGATCACCCTTCCTGTGAGTTGGCCGAAGCCATGCTGGGTCTGGGAGAACCACAACATAAGGTCAATTTACCCTTCCCATGAGTTGACTAGTGTGCGGGCTGAGACTCAAGAACACTATGCCTCCCCCTCCCCTGGTAAGCAACCAACTAATTTGGAGGACAGGCTGAGTTGATAGCAATTTAGGTACAAAAACAACTAAATGCTTGTGTTGTTTGATTGACTTTGCAGGCCAGTAGGCTAAGCATTGTTTAGGAGGATAACAGTATGCAATATAGCAACCATAGGGGATTTTCTTCTGTCTTGTTTTTGAAATCCAATATCGTTCTCACTTTTTTGTTTTTCTCCAATTTATTTTTTATTCAATGGTCTGTTTTGATTGGTTTTATTCTTTTTTTAATTTTATTTTACTATGACTGATGATATGGACAACTATTTTGAAAATAACAAGATATATTACAGTAGCCATTGTTGATTTCCTATTATCTCATTTTGAACTTCAGTACCACTGTCACTGTTTTGTTTTGATTGGCTTTATTATGTTTTATTTTGTTAGGTTTTATTCTCTTTAAAATAAAAACAAAAAAACAGTTGCATACCAACAATACTAGCCATCTTCTCTTCTTTCTTCACCCAGTTCACTGGCATTCCTTCTCTCAATTAAAATAGTTTTAGGGACAAGATCAAACAAGGAAAGGCAGTACCTGGACTGAGTGAGTTGGCTCGCTAGAGGTCTGATATTCATAAAGAAGAACACAGACTTGAAGACATGCTTGAGATCATTTGGTCCAGTCTCCTCTGAATCTCAGAAGGGATAGTAGAGCCAAGATCAGAGTAAAGGTGCTTGCAAAGCTCTCTGACAAAACTCTCTGTTAACAAGCATCAGTGTCTCCATCCTGGGAGAAACCTTCCATCCCTTCCCTGAGTGACTGTGCTGTCTTGGCCTCTCTAGGTCCTCCCTCTCTCTCAGAGTGAAAGGAGGGGAGGCCTTTTGCTCAACCACAAATCACTCATTAATTGACTGAACAGATACTTTTTGAACTCTTGTAATACGATAGTTGTTATGTATTATATAGGTGCTGGGAATAAAGAGTGAACTGGTAAGCACTGAAATTTCATTCTATCCAGGATGATAAAAGTTGGAAAATAGATACAAGTATGGTATAATGGGAACACAGAATGCTATGAGAGTATTTTATATGATAAATAGTACTGAGACTATGATATAGGGAAAAGAAACTTCCAGCCTGCTAAATGC
>RJWM01008454.1:0-72752 GCA_004363535.1 Dasyprocta punctata | reverse complement strand
ATTTTCCTCGAAATAACAGGCTTGCTTCATTCATTTTGTTTTTATTTTAAAGGTTAAACACCCAAGTCTGTAAACCACAGTTTTTTGGTCCATCATTCTTTCAGGGTAAAAAATGGTGCTTTCGGTAGAAAGTCCCTAGTTCAGCTTGTACCTCAAGCAATTACACAAATGTTTCTTTGAGAAAATCATCAGACTTTTGCTCTGCTGTGTAAATGTTTTGTGTGCATCTCCTATTTTGCCAAATACAGTGAAGCAAGAGACATGTGATCAAAGATCAAAACTTACTAACATTAACAAGTTTTACTTTCCTTTTAAGGTCAATTGTAGATGAAATTGGCTTTTAAAAAATGTCCCAAAAGGGCAAAACTATGAAAACTAGGAAGAACAATGGCTACTAGTAGGAGTGCCATAATTCTTGTTAAAGTGCCAGCACTCCTTTTGACCTACTGGTTAAAATGTCAATATAATGCACAGGGCAAATAATGTCTTCATAATTTTATGAAAATTGTTTTGAACTCATGGAACTCTGAGAAAGCCTATGGCACCCCCAGGTGTTTAAGAGAATTGCTTCTGTAGTGTAACGCAGCTTGGGGATCTTGGATCAGATACTTTCAGTTTCCCGCCGTGTTGTTCTGTGATTCTCCTTAACTTGATTACATATCTCTTACTCTGATCGTGTGATTTACACTTTTAATTTTTAAGCACAATGTCTATGTGCAATTCTGCTCAGTCCTAAGAAGTATAGCTCACCAGCTACTTTTGTTTGGCAGGGGGGAAAAAAAGAGATAGTAAAGAGGAAACACAGGAGTTTGGCTTAGATGCAGCTACACCTGCTGTGCAGTGTCCACGCAGCGTCAGGCACGTAGGCACAAGGTAAGCAGAGAAGTCAAGCTGCCTGCTCTAGCAGCCCTGGTAAGGGGCTTCCCCGAGGGCCAGATGGGTCTCAGTCTTCTTTAGGGAGGGCAGACACCATAAGCTCCCAGATACCCTCTTCATGCCATGCATATGCCTGGACCTGCGGTCTGTCAGCCAGTGTGCTTCGGGGCTAGGAAATAAGGGCTAAGGAGTGGTTAGTTTGCAAAAGTCCAGGGGTCTTTGGTCCGCATACTGGTTAAAATCTATTGTCCTGGGACTCAGCGGGAGCATCCATATCACTGGATAATCACATCTGAGCCTAAAGACACCAGTTTATGCAGGTGGATAGTGGGAAGTAGAAGATGGGTGCTATGTCTTCCCTGACTGGGAAGGAAGCTATGCAGCTTGGAGACAGTCCCAAGGCCAGTCAAGATAGGCCATTAAAGGGCATGATTTAGATCTGAGCTGTCCAGCGAAAGAATAAACTTTCAAAATCCTAGTTCTTTCTTGTGTTGTAATATCTTTAGTATCACTTCATTTTCCAGCAAGATATTGGTAAATGGCAAATAAGAATCAAAAAAAAAAAAAGTGAGAATTTTAGGGTCATTCAATCTGAAGCAGCGCAGAGAAAAATGAAAGCATGAGAGATAAGGAAGAAGCCTTGAATGCAGAGGGCATGGGAGAGCTTTAGGGGCTGGGGGAGTGTAGAAGCTCTCAACAATAACAAAGGGAGTGCAGTTACCTTTATCAACTTTGGCTGGGGGAGGAGTTTGAGAGGTGGGCAAAATGACATATTGACAGCTGATTTGAAGGAGCATCTGCCTGTGTAAAACAGGAGACAGATTTACTGGGGTCTGGGGGTGAAGGCTTGGGGGATTGTGGAGTCTTTGGATTGGAGAAGGCTAGGCACATGTGCAAAACGGGGGTGAGAGGTTTATCTCTGGAACGAGAAGGAAAATGTAGAATTTACTTTTGGAGGGCTAAATTGTTTCCCTGGGTCCAGTACCAAGTTGGGGGGATGTCATGTTACAGATAGCTAAGCCCCAGACTAGCAGAACCTATCAAAAAGAAGAAGAAAGGAAGAAGAAAGAAGGAAAAGAACTGTATTGGAGACCAATCACTGTCCACAACAACATGTCTGAATCATAATTGCTACTTTGCTTTCACCGGTTTAACTTTTCAGTCACTCAGGTAAGAACACTTGGAGTGGAAAATCCATTCCCGTGGAGGCCTGAGACTGGCTGGAAGCGCAGAGTGAGGCGTTACTGCTTCCGGTATTCGCGGTGTTATAACTCAGTCTGCTAAAGACATTGCAAAGCAAGCAGGAAGACTTCTCTTGGGTTTTTACAAGTGACACGAAATATCCTCTTCCTGACAGACATGCGGGCTTGGTTTGTTGTAGGAAAGGCTCATCAATGGGCTCTGGCGGGCACAGCCAGGGAAATCTGAGCACAGAAGGGCTGGGCCAATCACAGCCTGGGACGAGCTCAGTGTTAAAAGGAGCCCCGAAAGCCGTGCTTCTAGTTTTTCCTGTTTCTTATGGAATTAGGCAGTTTATATAAATGGCCATTTTAGCTCACTTTGGGGTCCTGCCCTATGATAGGCTTTTGCAGTTTCAGCTTCAAAGAAAATGATTCCTTTTCCGGCTAACTTTAGTTTAGCCATGCAACCAACAGGAGTGGAACTGAGTGACTTTGAAAAACGAGAACAGAGTATTTTTCTGAGCCACGGGATTGTTGCTTTAGTCCAACATTTACTTGTATTAAAACATTCATTGTCAGACATAATATGGATATCATGCTAAAACAGTTGAAGCAGAGCAAACGTTAAAATAGGTCATACTTTGTAAATAGCCTGAAGTGACTCTAATGACATTTAACATCTATCAAAAACATGTTACGATCATGCGTTGTCTAACCAGGGAGATATATTCCGGGAACGATAACTTTCAGTGATTTCTTCCAGCAGGAAAGCATCAAGTGTACTCACACAAGCCTGCACAGTCTTACCTGCTGCACAGACTGGCTCCATGATGGATACATTCTGTGTAGGAGCTTATTGCTCCTAGGGACATGATAAGTGAACTAGCACAGGACTGAACCAAGTACAAGGGAAAATGCACTCCTGGGACCGCAAACAACAGGCATGAGCTGCTGGAATGACGTTGTACAGTACTCTGTTCCATGGCAAACATTTTCTATGAACATTTTCTATAAACGAAGGGCTATACTCTGAAATACTGACAAACATGTCATATCATACATAAAGTAGGAGCAGTCATTTTTTATCACCATCCAGTACTACACACTATTCATAATTGTGTGTGTTATACATTTCTGTAACCGACTGATCAGTGAGTTTGACTGTACCAGGGTCTTCACAAACATTTGAGCGATGCATTCAGCTATATTCTGAGAGCTGTGATAGGAATATTTCAGTTCCCTGGTAATCTTATGGAACGCTTCCCCTATATATGGCTCATTATTGACCAGGCAGCTTGATGCAACTTATGACTTTATTTTCCTGACCATAGTCAAAACATTTTGAGGTCAGACCCCTTTTACAGATCTCAATAGCCTTTGAGGCTGATACTATTAAGGCTATGCTTTAAATACAGAATAAAAGCCCAAGTAAATTAGAATACAAGCAAGCTACAAGACTAGTGAGCTACAGGATTATAATTCACACCCCAGGCATTCTGGCTACAGAGCTTCTACTATTAAGGAAGCCACACTACCTCTGCTTGAGCTGGATCACTCTGATGACTGTCAGGATTCTTACAATATATTTTAACCATAGTTTTATATACTAATTGTAATATGTTTTCCAGGTTTATTTTCTCCCTGCTTTCTCATTTCATGAGATGGTACAAGCAGCATGATACTCCTTAACAAGGGTTTTTGGATCTTCTGAAAAGCGTTTCTGATATATGGTTACATGCGAGGGTTTAGAAGAAGCAGTATGACACCTGAGTGCAGCGTTGTGTTGGTAGTGCACTCCGCTGGCTGCCTGTTGGTAAGAGAGCAGGCTGTGCCCTTGAATCAAGCAGGGTCTGGACACTTTCTTTTTCATGGTAGGCATAGAAGACCAATATGTGTACCTTGGTGTCAGGTTCTCAACTTTCCTGAGACCCTACAAAATATATTATCTGACAAAGAGTGAGTATTTCTCTCTCTGTCTCTCTTCTCAATACAACAATTAACTCTCTTCCAGGACTGGCCTTTCTACTTGGTTTTCCCAGGTTAGACCCCTCTTACTTTCTGTCTTGTGAAAAACTGACTGATAGCTTCAAAGCATTCTATTGGAAGCATGAATATTATGAAAATCATGAGATATCTTCAGAAAAAAACAAAGAGCAATATTGTCTTCCCCTCTCCTAATGAATCCATTACCTTTGTTCTATTTGCATACTCTATACTCATTTCTTTAAGTGCCCATTTATCTTCAGAGATAGCTATTTATTTATTTATTTATTTTCCTGGAGAGTGAACCCAGGGTCTTCACACTGAACCATGTCCCCAGGCCTTTTTTTAAATTTTGAAGCAGGGTCTAACAAAGTCACTAAATTTTCTGGGCTGGGCTCAGATTTGCAATTCTCCTGACTCAGCCTCCCAGGGTGCTGGGATTTCAGGAGTCCATTACATGCCCAGCCGCTCCAGGGATCTTTATGACTAACCAGAATGGGTAGAGAATGTAAACTTTGTGTTTTTCTCTGAAACTGTCCAGACACTCAAACTGCGGAAATTTGAAGTGTCCTTGTTCCCAGGTGTCACACAGCGGTGCACCCTCAGGCTAGGAAATCTTTTCTGTGACTGAACTTCAGCAGACACTGTATTTAAAGAATTCTGCCCTGGAATTTGGGCTTTTGGGTATTCCTTCCCACACTGAACAGGGCTGGCTTCTTCATTCAGTGGTACGATGTGTCACTTTGTGAGACCAGGTCAGAAAAAACAACTAAGTTTCCCCTTGCTTTCTATTGGATAACTCACCTCAGAGCAAGTGGGCTGCTGTGCCCTGAGGATGGGAAGCAGTCTCCAGAGGGGTCCACAGAACAAAACGCTGAGGCTTTCTGTCCACACCTTGCCCCAGCTGGCCAGCCCTGTGCATCAGCCTCCTTGGAAACAATTCCTGCGGCTTCAGTCAGGCAGGGTGACGGCGGCCTTCCAGCCAAGCTGCTTTCAAATTCCCCAGGCACAGAAAGTATGATACACAAATTTTGAAATCATTATTTATGCAGTAATAGATGACTAATAGAGTTTGCCATCATCACCTAGCTTCTTGCTACTGCAAGCTGTTTAGCAGTCCCCATAGTTAGTCTGCTGCAATCATGGAAGAATTTTCTATGACTTGTTCCTCTAGGAAAGGGCCTAAAGAGACTTTTTATATGTGTCTCAGGCCTGCAACCACTAAAGTGAGGAGTGTGGGTTACTGAGAGTACTCACCTAACCAGCTTTACTAAATTGCCTCTAGCAATCACTTTGAAAGTGGACTTATTTTCAGTAGTTGAAAGAGGTCCTATCCATTGTAAAAACACAGATTTCTCCTGTAGAGTAGGAAGACCTTTCATCAGTATGGTGTCAGACTTATCTATTTTAAATCCCAGGTTGTCCTCTTTCTCACACTAAAGATTAAATAATGCATTCAAGGAATGGAAGGTTGTGTTGTATGCATGATATCACATCTTTGAGCTTCAGTTTTCAGGTTTTACAACTGAGATACTATTTATCTTGCAGGGCTGTGTAAAAATTAAATGATAAAGCTTTAAAAATAAATCTCACAAAACACTGTCACACAGATAATGAGAATTTAATAAATGATAGCCCTCATTAATAGTAAAAGAAGATCTTAGACAACAGATAAAAATTGAAAAGCTAGGTGACTTTACTGTAGAGATCCTTGCTTTGATTCCAAGGCCAATTGAATCTGATGGCCAAGTGGGAGAGGAAGGAGTCCTCTTTCCTTGAGGAACAGTTTTCAGAATAGCAGTTTCTCTGAAGTGGTGTGAGTATTGGGAAGGCAGCATGCATTTGGGATGAATTTGAGGCAGAAAGTAGTTTCAGACTGGCTCAGGTATTTGAGATTAGGAGCTGACCAGATGTGATAGCATAGTAGAGGATAAGAAAAGGCATTATGATGACCTTGGTTTTGTCTTTTCAGGCTCAGCTTTACAGACATTTTGAATTGAATGATCATTGTTCTGAAGACCTGTTCTGTGCAGCACAGGCTGTTTGTGAGTTGTGGTAAAAATATGCTTAATGTTTAAATTAAGTGAATCTAACACAGTAAAAGACATAGGGCCACTAGTTATCCTCCTTGCTTCAAATACACTTACCTCATTATTCTTGCCACTTTCTGAAGCTGTTCTGCAAGTCCTCTTTCATGAATGTCTTTACTTGCCTTGATGTCCTGAATCAATTCAAAGCCTGATATGGTCGTTGTGCCTTTGGGGAAGATCCAGAAGTTGAATGGTGCCAGATCTGGTGAACAAGGTAGGTGAGGACACACTATCATGTTTTCATGAGTCTGTCTTTCCATTTGATAGTACTTGGAAGTGGCATTCACCATAGCTTTTAATAATAAATAAAATAATAAAAGTTTTTAATAATGAAAGTATCCTGAAAGGATACTCACAGAAGAGCACTTCTAGAACTGCTTCAGAAAGTGGCAAGAATGATGGGATGAGTATATTCAAAGCAAGTGTGTATTAGTTATTTTCTTGTTGCTGGGACACAATACCTGGCACTCATATCTTAAAGCAGTTAAGGTTCATTTTGGCTCACAGTTTGTGGAGGTTTCCATCCATAGTCAGCTGACTCCAAGGCAAGGTGGAATGACAGAAGAGCATCACAGAGGAGACTTGCACATGGTGTGGCAGTCAGGAAGAAAAGAGCCACCAAGAGAGATACACCCTTTCAGAACTAATCCACTGACAAGTGTCACACCTCTGTGACACAATAACCTCTCAGAAGCCCCAGCTATGAGCTCGTAAGACTTTGGAAGGACATCTAGATATAAACCATAATATCTACCCCTGGCTCCCAGAAAAGCCATGCATATTCCTTTATGTAAAATGCATTTGTTCTATCTCTACAAGTTTAATTTAGTCCAGTTTCAGCATTACTAAAAGTCTAAGTCCAAAATCTTCTCTGAGACAAGGATAACTCTTAATTGGGAGCCCCCTAAAAACAAAAGGAAGTTAAAATACTTCCAACCTACAATGATGCAGGATAAACATTCTTATTCCACAAGACAGAAATAAGGAGATAGGAAGGAATGGGATTAAAGCAAGACTAAAATCCAGTAAGTCAAACATTAAATCCTCTACTTCCATGTCAAGCACCTGGGACAATCTGGTGAGATGTGAACTCCAAAGGGCTTGGGTGGGTTTACATCTTTGGCACAGTCTGTGATTGAAGCCCTTGTAGTTGTTCTCTTGGGCCAGGTTTACTCATTCCTTCCAGCTTTCCTCAGACTTCCATATTCCCAGTTTTTCAACACCATGGGGCCTCTGCTGCACATTCAACTTCACACTCATAGCTGCACAAACTGCCCTCATAGAGGGACACTGCCTGGCCTTCCAGACCATCCTGTGAAATGTGAGTGGAAACCTTCCTGACTCCGGACTTCTGCATTCTGCATGCACCTAAAACCAGCGTCATGTGGATAACACTAAGGATTGTCACCAACTGGAGCAGTAGCTGAGCCCTTCTGCATATTAGTGGTGGTTAGAGAGGCCTCTGGAGTGCCTGGATAGCTGAGCATGTTAAACTGAATTTTAGGGAATGAATTCCCATCCCACAGGTTGCTGTCATTCTGGTTGCCTAGGCTCTCTTCCCAATGCAAAGTCTTTTATTTTTGCAATTTTGAGGCTATAAAGAGTGAAGGCTTGCTAGTTCCTCACATTCCCTGAAGAAAGTTTTTTTTTTCTGTTGTCCTGTTCTAAAATACTTGGCTTGTTATTAATATTAATCTTTTCAGCAACCAAATTTTCCTCTGTTCTATCTTTGCAGGCCCCAACTTTACTGGAGTTTCCTTTCTGGTGAAGCTTAAAACTATTTAAACCATTCTGGTGTGTAGTTTGCTCTTGATTCTCAATGTAGAGCTGGCTAAAATCTCCCAAAGGTACCCATTCAACAAGCTGAATCTTTGGTTACCTTGAAATTTCCTTACCAGATGTTATGGTTTGTGTTTGGATGCCCCCTTCCCCAAGCCTCATGTAATTGTGGATGTGGCTGAGTCTGGCGTTTGTGATTGGTTTGTTGTCTGGCACTGGGATTGGTGGTGTGAGTGCCGCACATGCCCAAGGGCGGAGCTGACATACAGTGTAAGGGTGGGAAGAAGTTGTGTCTTTCCTCTTTGGCTCTGTTTTCACCTGCTGTTTGCTGCCACTATGAATGGCTGCCCCTCAGCCATGCCACCCTGCCTTGGAGCCAGCTGAATATGGACAAAACCTTCAAAAACTGTAAGAAATAAACATTTCCTTCCTTCATTTTGAGTGTCAGGTATTTTGTCTCAATAACAAGAGAAAAGTAACCAAGACACCAGATTAATTAGTCCACTACCCTTAATTTCAGTCTTCCATAAAATCTCTGGACTTGAGCAAAATGCATACAAATGTTCTTCTAGAGCATAACACAAATGGGTTAAAGTCTAACTGCCTATGGAGTCCTTCTCCCCAGCTGAAACCTCTTCATCCCAGTTTTTATTGGCTGTATTACTGTCAACATTCTGGGCTTTGGAGTTCTAACTAGAATTTTTCATCAAGCTTAGCTGGGGGCATTCTAGGACTCCTTCTTCAGCCAGCATCTCCATGCATTTTCAAACTCCTCCCTCAAGCCAGTTCTAAAGGCTTCTTAACCTGGTGGTCAGGTAGCATCACATCAGAAACCCCACTTCTGTGGTACAAAAATTTATCTTCCTCACCACTGCCACAGGATAGCTGACACTCACTACCTAAAGATGAAGAGTTTATTTTGGCTCACAGTTTGTAGAGATTTCAGTCCATAGTCAGCTGGCTCCAAGGCAGCGTAGGATGGCAAAGAGGAATGGAAGAGGAGGCTTGCTCATGGCACAACAGCCAGGAAGCAAAACACCATCAAGTGAAGAGGGAGGAAATATACTCTTCCAGGACTAATCCACTGAAGAAGATCATACCCCTATGTTCCAGTCACCTCCTAAAAGCTCATGAGACTTCAAAAGGGCATTTAGGAATAAACTATCACAGAGTTGGAGGTTCTGAAGGGCATTTAGGAATAAACTGTCACAGAGTTCTGAGGGGAATTTAACACTAGCACCCACTCCCATGATTCATGCAGTGAAAGTATCACCAGACACCACCAAATGTTCCTGCAGGTTTCAGTGAGAACCACTGCCTTACACCAATAACCTCATCTTTGCTAAGAATGTCACCAGAGGTTAGAGAGGCTATGTGCCTGGAACAGGTCACACAAGTTGATGCTTCAGAGACAATCTAGACACTTCCGGTGAGACATCCTTCCTTGAACACTTGAAAAGAAGTCAAGTATAATCAGCTACAGGAAGAAGAAGGGGTACGAAAATTAGTATTAAAGAGACTTGAGTGTAAAGGAAAAAATGTGTCATTAGGTCAGGTCTCTCGTAAGGAGAGTCATCAATACCATCCTAGTTAAAGAGCATGAATGTGATATTAAAAGAATTGACCCTGGAAAATGTTCATTACTGTGTGTGGTACCTCATCAGTGACCAGAAACAAATATTCTCCTCCTTTTCTATCATAATAATTTGGGCTTAATTCAGTGGGCCATAGGGGAACCATGGGATAATTTTTATAGGTCAGTGACATTATCATAGTGGAAAAATGACATTCTGCCTAAAGCACATGCCTCTTGCTTTATCCTGAGAAGGTGTTCTATCTCTGGGGGACATGTGCCCCAAAGGACTGGCATGGTGCCTGCTCTCTAAATGTCCTCAATTACCATTCTCCCCCACCAAGAAGACTACTCTTTCCAGAAAAGATCAGGACATAATGAGCCTGATGCTGAGTGATTAAAACAAATGACACTGCAGTCCAGCAAGGTGGGAGGGCAGTGAGCAGGTGAATGAAATGATTGGCTCCTCTGAAACACAGCCCAATTTTGAATAATACAGATGCATACCCGATAGCTGCCTGAACGCAAACCTTTGGCAGCTGGTCACCCTCCAGTGCCTCCTGGATGGGGTCACCAAGGGCTGGAACACACTTTCTGAATTGAAGCAGTGGACTGTGAAATAGGAATTACTGACAGCTCTTAAGTATATCAAGAGAACAGCCCTATTCCTTAATACAGAGCCACTAATAGACATCTAGAAACCTATAAAACAGACAATTCCTCTACATCATCCTAGTTAAATCAATGTAGTTATATTACCCTCATCATTTTCCCTTTAACGTTTATTACATTTTGCCACAGTAATTTATTTTTTCATATCCATCAGCCGATTAAAGACTTTATTCTGAAGATACACATATCCCTGTGACCTAGTTGAAACTGACCTAACCTGTTAAGTAAAAGCAATTTGGTAGGGAAAGCTAGTCTTTGTCTCTCTGTCCCTCTGTCTCTGTCTCTGTACCTGTCTCTGTCTCTCTCTTTTCTTCTTTTTTCCTTCTCTTCATTACTTTTGTTCTTCCAGAGAGGATTGCTTTTCTAACATTATAAATAATAATCAATATTTACATTTTTGTCCCATAGTTTTTAGGTATCTATACAGCTACTTAGTTTCCTAAAATGTCTTTTTTCCTCTGGTGGAAATTCTCCTCTTGGTGTGTTTTATGCTTCCTACCCTCTAGGCCTTACTCTTCTTTCCCTGATTAGCACAGAAGCTATTGATTAGAAAGATAATCAAGACTAGAGAGACCTATGGACAGTCAAACCTGGAAGATGAAGACCTCCTCGCCTTCGGCCCCTTCTGCATTGATGGGGTGTAGGAAGAAGCCATAGATGCTGCTGCTTTTGGAGCCCCAGTAGGGTTTATCCCATAGAGACTTAAGCCGCCTTCCTCATAAAACTGCCCAGTCATTTCCTTTGCTTTTCTTTGAGATGAACCTAACAATCCACTAACCAAACCACACATTCTGTCTTAGAGGAGTACAGCATTAAGTGGTCGTCATTTGCTAATAGAAAAATTATCATCAAGGTCCTGGGCAGTAAAGGAGAATCAGGAGATCTCTTATATGAACCAAGCTGAGGACTGGAGAATCTACTGCCAAGTAGACGGCCTACTATTTCATTAAGGCTAAGTTTTCCTGGGCATTTTTCAGTAGTTCTTAAACAGACTTTAGCCACAGAATTGTTTTTCATTTGGACCCAGAAATATGACCACTGTGCAAAAGAGGAAGATTCAGAGCTCCTTTAATTGCAGAAAAAAGTACACATAGCAACCCCAAAGGGAACTTTGAAAAATTTATAACTTGGATACATCTGAGACTTTCTAATGCTGTTACCTCCTTCCATGTTCCATATGGAACAGTTTCCAGTCAAATCAAAACCTCCCTTCCTAGAGAGTAAGCACACATAAATTTATAAGCATAAAGAGGCAGGGCCTCAGGTTTTTAGGTACTCAAGTTGGCTGACTGAGAGATTTTTCACTCGTTGAACACAGTCAGGCAAACTGAGATTCACCCTTCAGGTTCAATCCAAGCATCATCTCCAGAAATCTCGTCCTCAACTCTGAGTCTCAATCAAGTGCATCTCTCCATCGCTTTTAACAGCACCTTTGTGTACAAGGGTGCCACGACACTTATGATCACTTCCTGGGATCATTATTTTACATTATTTTACATACCTGACTCTACTCCTGAATTGTGAGCTTCTTGAAGTAGAGGATAAAATATTTCTGGTTTTATTTGGTGTTTTGGCTTACAAGACACTGCTCAGCCCATTACTATTTCTCAGTAAAGTTTTGCTGAGCAACTAAACGAATGCACAGATGATTGTCAACTACATATATTCCTCTATTTAGATAACAGACCCAAGTCAATAGCACCACTCAAGTTTCTGGACTCCACACATCATTTGTTTTAGAATCACACATTTATATTAAATATGTGCTTAAACTACTCTTCATCTTTTGTAGATCATCACCCCTGCCTGCTCCTAAAGTAGATGCTTTGTATTGTGATATTTGTCATTGATTTTCTCTGGGATTTACTTGTGTTCCAACTGGGGCATGTATGCTGTGTAAACACTGCTTCATCATATATATTTTTGGGCAATAATCCTTTGCAGCCATTTATAGACCAAAATTAATTTGTACCAGTACTTTGCTAAAGTGAAATGGATAGCTATAATCCTTCCTTTGGCATAAGAGGAACAAAAGAGGTGAAATGATTTAAAAGTAACCATGTCTTAGATCAGTGTAAAGGACTGGTAAAGGGATTTAGTGCTTCCAAGACTTATACTTTAGCCTCCAGGGCTTACTGCCTCCAATACATTATATATTTGTTCAAGAGAGTCATATTTACAACATTTTGCTTACTCAGAAACTTGTCTGTAGTCAAATATTCTCTTAGACAACCTAGATTCTTCCACTCACATCCTCACCCCCCGAATGCAATATGTTTCAGAGTCCTTTAGCTCCTTTGTTTAGCATTTCACCGCACAGGGGTCCTTTGTAATTAAGTGTGTAGTGGAATCTTGCCAACATTCTTCATTTGATCTTAATAATAAGAAAATTAAGTGACTGGAACAGAAAACACACACAGTCTGTTTCTCAGTTTATCCCGAAATCAAACTCAATAGCAAATCATAACCCTAAACTGGAATCTGAAGAATATAAAATTTCAGAAAATGAGATAAATGCAATAAGGTAACACCTGAATTAATACCATTCAACTTTAAGATTAACCAGTCAACAATATTAGCCATTTAACCTTTACTTGGGGTATATCCCACTTCTGGAATGTATACAACCCTCGTTATTTTCTGCACTATATTTATTTATTTGTATTCATGCCAGCTGTTATGGATATGGATACTTGAGGAAAGCAATTAACAACCAGCTGCCTTAAATCATTCCCTGAATAAAGCAGCATAAATAAACATGTATTCCTCAACCGTGGTCTCCAGACAGCTCACAATACAGTATTTCCTCTATTTCAATGCAAGTTTAAGAAGTCTATCCTTGGAATGATAAAAACCAGCATTTAAAGATCTCTGACTGTGTGTCAGGCAGTGGTTAATGTATTGCACATACAGAAACTCATGTGTTCCTTCTAACAAAATAAGGAAAGGGCCAGAGAAGCATAAGGAGGTGAGGACTCAGTCTTTTAGTTACTGAATTTGGCTGGCTGAGAGATTTTTCATTCATTGAACACAGTCAGGCAAACTGTGATTCAGCCTTCAAGTTCAATTCAAGCATCATCTCCAGAAATCTTGTTCTCTTCTGAGTCTGATTGTAGCCTGCTCAAGATCACATTGCTCTTGAGTGAAAGACCATGGATTTGAATTCAAGCAGTCTATACAGCCCACATATCAAAAACCCTTATTACAGTGGTAATGGATTATATCATCACTGAGTCTCCAAGTTGGAAGAGCCTTAGGGCCTTCTTACTCAGAGTGTCATTTGTAGAGCACAACTTTGGCATCACTTGAGAGTGATGCAGCGTCTCAGTCCCCAGTCAGAACCACCACAACATTATCTCCACTGTGTTAGATCTCCAAAGTAATTCATATGCACACTGATGTTTGAGAAACATATTTTTACATCACTTCTAGTTGTGCAACCTCAGAGTCACACGAACAAGTCATAAGGACCCATTTTATATTTAGTTGCCCTACCTACATGAGCACGGTCTTCTCAATGTATAAAATGTCACACTTAACTATCAGAAACTTGATAAGTAACCCCATAGCCCATCATGTTAGCAGATAACCAGGGGGAGAAAGATCTTTTGTTTCACATTCAATTTCTGAGCACCGACATTTATTAGCAAGAACTTATTAGCAAGAGCAAGAATTCCCTGAGGAATCGGTGTGTGGATACCCAAGAATACTTGTTAGAAGTATATTTCCCTGATAGTGTTGAAGAGGAAGAGTGAATTGAGTTCTGCCAACTTAGTGATACTGTAGTCTTCCTGTCTCTTATCCATAGGGAGTATGTTTCAAGACCCCAGGGAAAGCCTGAAATGGCAGATAGTGTCAAATCCTAAACACGCTTCCCTATGCATGCGTACCAGCAATGGATGTTAAATTTATAAATTAGGCATAGTAAGAAATTAATAATAATAGTAACAAGGAAACAGAAGAATAATAGCAATACATTGTCATAAAATTATTTAAAACTTATTAATTATTTATTTCTGGAATTTTCCGTTATTAAATTATTACTAAGCTTTGGGTCTGGGTTGGTCTTTGGTAACTGAATCCACAGAGAGTGAAGACATGGAAGAGGGGATGATTGTAACATGGTGCTGGGGGCTTTGCCTGAGTCTTGGATACCTGAGACAACATTGTCCCTTATTACTGACTACAGCAAGTGGAAATTAAGACTGGAATATGTTGGACTTTTGCATCGATGTGTGAACAAGGTGATACTCTTGAATCTGTTTTGGAGATTGTCTTTCTATTACTAAATTATCTTTTTTCTTTACATGTAAATGCCTTTAATAGGATTACAGAATAGGAAGCATCCTTGGAGGATATGAACCCTGTCTCTGTCTTGCTTTCTAAGTGGCAAGTGAGTAAGTGAGCCTTAGTTAATCTGACTCCAAACCCTGTGTTCTTTCCTCTTGGCCTTTCTACAAGTAGGACAGAATTACTTTTTTCCTCTGAAACTGCTGTTTATGGCTCTTGAACCTCAGGCAAGGGCAATCAGAATGTACGATGTAATGGGACAAAGCTCAGAGCTGTGTGAGGATGGAAATGAGAAAAAGGAAACACACATGTTTTTCCTCAGTCCTTAGGGTGCAAAATGGGCTGGAACTCCTCATAAGATATTTTATATCTCTTAGTGTCATCGTTGAGTTTGTTGAAGGTAGAAGAGGCTTCTCACTGATTACATATTAAAAACAAACAATTTTGTAGTTGTAAAAGTGGCAGATCAAGTGACTTGCCAAGTTAGTTTGTGGAAGAAGCAAGTTTAGAGTGCCAACCTACCTAAACTAAACCAACAAGTTTTCTATTAATTCACATTGCTTTTTCATTTTCAAGTCACTTCACTGATAATTCATTTCACTCGATAGTCACTTCTTTAGTGATTCAGTCAAGGTGAATGGGATAGAAACAGCTACCTTGTAGAATTATTGGTAAGTGTGTACAAGGGCCCCTCAGAGAGTGGGGCCTGCCAACCTCCATGTATCCCTCTATGTATTCCTTCCATGTATTCCTCCATGTCTTTCTTTCATGTACTCCTCCATGTATTCCTTCATATATTCATTCCACGTATCCATCTATGTGTTCCTTCCATGTATTCTTCTATGTATTCCTTCCATGTGCTCCTCTATGTATTTCTCCATGTATTCCTCTACGTATTCCTTTCAGGTGTTCCTCCATGTATTCTTCTATGTATTCCTTCCATGTATTCCTCCATGTGTTCTTCCTTGTATTTCTTCATGTCTTCCTTCCATGTACTCCTCCATGTATTCCTCTTTGTATTCCTCCATGTGTTCCTCTATGTGTTCTTCTATCTGTTCCTTCCACATATTCCTCCATGTCTTCCTTCCATGTATTCCTCCATGTATTCGTTCCAGGTATTGCTCTACATATTCCTCCATGTGTTCCTCTATGTATTCCTTCCATGTATTCCTCTATGTATTCCTCCATGTATTTGTTCCATGTGTTCCTCCATGTATTCTTCTATGTATTCCTTCCATGTATTCCTCCGTGTACTTCTCCATGTCTTCCTTCCATGTACTCCTCCATATTTTCTTCCATGTATTCCTTTCATCTATTCCTCCTTGTATCCCTCCATGCATTCCTTCCATGTATTCATCCCATGTATTCCTCCACGTATTCCTCTATGTATTCCATTTATTCCTTCATGTATTCCTCCATGTTTTTCTCTATGTATTCCTTTGGTGTATTCCTCCATGTCTTCCTTCCATGTAGTCCTCCCTGTATTTCTCCATGTGATTGTTCCATGTATTCCTCTATGTGTTCCTTCCGTGTATTTCTCTATGTATTCCTTCCATATATTCCTCCATGTATTCCTCTATGTATTCTTCTTTGCATTCCTTCCATGTATTCCTCTATATGATCCTTCCATGTGTTCCTCCTGTATTCCTCTATGTGTTCCTTGCATGTGTTCCTCCATGTAGTCCTTTCATGTATTCCTCCAGGTATTCCTTCATGTACTTGTCCATGTATTCCTTCATGTATTCCTCTGTGTATTCCTTCATGTATTTGTCCATGTATTCCTCTGTGTATTCCTTCATGTATTTGTCCATGTATTCCTCTGGGTATTCCTTCATATATTCCTAGCTGTGCCCACCCCTGACCACCCAACTCCTTTGAACTCAGCACACTTTTCGGAGTCTTAGAGCATCTGTTAGAGTTGAAGGGGCCTTAGAAATCATTGGTACAAATATTTGTCAATCTGAAAATTAAAAAACAGGGAAACTAAATCTAAAAATATGTTCTATCGCTGAAATAAAAATAAATGCAATATAATGGACCTCATCATTATCCTTGCATTCCCAATATTTTTTGGATAAGACACCTTGAGATTTAAGAAACTCATGCAAGGTGATATAGCTCAATTTCACTATGATATGATGAGGGAAAAATCAGAGGAGACATATTTCCTTAACCCCCAAATCAGGACATAATCAGGCAGGCCCAAGTACACCTATGGGGACTACAGAAGAGAATATTTGAAATTGAGACTGTCCTAAAAATCCTGTAATATATGGTCACTCCAGGAATAAGGGAAGAACATTTTCTGACTCTGAGAGTAGCTTGAGTGACAGGTGAATGAACTACAGTATAAAGTCACTTCTTTCCTGCTTTCTGCATTCTTTGATATATGATAGGACCTGCTAAATCTTATTGATTTTAGTGATACTTTCTGTATTAAGATTTATGCCCAAATGGTGCCTTTGGACTTTTTGGACTGGCTAGACTCTCAGTCTCTGGAATGCTTTGGGAAAGCAGAGGCCAGGAGGAAATGATTCAGTAACTAAACTGACTTCTGATAAATCCAGCAGGACAGAGTCCTGTGATATGGCTGTAACTAGAGTTTTAATGCCAATAGTTGTGGGCAGCTACAGATAATATACGTCTGTCTTAAATTTTGTAAGAGCTTCTAGCTTTCACAGCTTGTGGTACTCAGGGAATGTATCCTGGAAAAGAAATGAATAAATACAATAGAGAGAATGTGTAGTATCGGCATAATAGTCTATCAGCCAGGATGGCTCTGCTCAAAATATAGCACCGTTGTGAATCAAAGATATTACTTATATAGTAATACTCACCATTCTTAAAACCCAAATCTTAGCAAAGGTAATAACTGTCAGAGGCGAGGTGTGTGTGTCCTGAGGTTGCTACAGTGGCTCACAGCACAGGCAACAGGCCGGAGCAGCCACGACCAACATTTTTATTCCAAAGTGAGTGATCCTCCTTGTTAGAAAGAAGCTGTATTTTTGCTTTTTCTCATTATTTTTGTTTTGTTTTTCTTATTTTACCTTTTTGCTGCCAAATTAAAGCTTGTTTAAGGGACTGTTTCACTAATACTCAAGAAATGTCTACTTCAGAAGCCTGGTGTTTTGTGGCTGATAGGACCGGGTCCAATTTCTCTGTGTTCTCTTTCTTCTCACATAAGGATGTGGATGAAATCACTACAATAGTAAGGAGATTGAATTGAAAAAGAACTAAAAACTTCGTAATCAGGAGTTGTGTTAACTTTCTGTCACTATAACAAATAACTAAGGTACATGGTATTTATTCAATGTATGAAGAGTAAAGGTTTATTTTGGCTCATAATTTTGGAGGTTCTGTTCCACGATGCATTGGTTTTCTTCCTTTGGGGCCCATGGTGAGCCAGCACATCATAGCAGAGTAGTTGCCTTATAGTCAAACCATGCACCTCATACCTCATACCCAGGAGCAAAAATGAAAGCGAAAGCAAAAGGGGCAGCAAAGAGCCCAGGATCCCATTAGGCATTCAAGGGTGTGTCCCCTGTGACTAGAAGACCAACCATTGGTTTATCTCTTAAAGTTTTCACTATCTTCCAGTAACACCAAACTGAGGACCACACTTCTGCCATATGTGCCCCTGGTATACTTATCTAAACAGTAGCAAGAATCTCGTTTCTGAAGGAATTAAATTCATAGGATAAATTTTAGATAAATTAATCAGAAAAGTAGAACTGACTTCATTCATGTGTGACCTATGCAGTCATACAGATTCCCTGTGCTTGGTTTAATTGTCTGTTGTGCCGTCTTGAAATTCTTGATTTATAAACAAGAGGCCAGCATTTTCATATTTCACTGAGTACACAATTAAGTATTCAGTCCTGCAGGAAACTCCACAGACACCCTTCAGCACATTGGTGGTTATACTCAATGACCATTTCAGCACTCAATGTTTGAGAGCCTGTGATCTGTAATCATACACTCTTATCACTTACCAGCTGATCAGTTTTCTACTTTTTTGGGAACCTCACTTTTTGGTCTCCAGAGTGAGAATGGTAATATGATATCACATACTATTGTTTAGAGGATCCATTGTAATAATATACTTACAGTGCTTAGCAAGTGTTAAGAATATGCTCTCAATAAATATATTGTGACTAAGTGAACAGCAACAAAATTGTCTCATGGGGTCCTGAGATTTCAGTATGCATTTAATTATTGGAAAATTTTATAATAATGAAACAAATTCTCAAGAAACTAAATTATATTTCTTCTGTCCTGAGGTCTGCCTTTCTCTATCTTATGCTTTTTATACCTTGAACTCACTAAATAGTTGAGTCAGTAGATTTTACTTTTAAATATTAAAAATATGGGAGTTAAAACACGGATTGAAACTGACCAATGGTGAACTTTCAGAACATGTAGATCCTGAGGACACATATTTTTTGTGTCCGCCAATAATCAAGACAATAAATCACTTGCTGCAATTCTGGGTGGAGCTGTGGCCCATTATTTTGTGGATTTAAATGCCCAAAGAAATGCATTTGTTTCTGAAAGCTGACATTAGTTTCTTTCTTTTCCAGTACATTGCTGGGACTAAAAGTATGGCTCATTGACAGACCACTTGCTCAGCATGCATGAGATTGCAGTACTGGAAAGAAAAAAAAAAAAAGTAACCAAAATCAAAGACAGAAAACAAAACAAAACAAAACAAAAAAGCAGTTGCATATGATTTCAAATATATTCTTGACCACATTTTGGAGACTGAAGAATTTAGTAGAGTTTATCATTTAGTCATATATGTTAGTATTTAAAAATTTATGACCTATAGGTTTTAGTCTCAAAACAGCCAAGGGAGTAATTTCCAAATAACACAAGATCTTCAAAGGGAATATATAGCCCTTGGCCATACTCATGAGTACTAGGGGATAAAAATACCACAGAAATAATTCCCAGATCATCTTTTCTCCCCCATCAACTTTCATCACTCCCAGTTGCCTTGTTTAGATTTCTCTAGTCTTAGATTAAGTGTCATTTTTCTTTCATTTTTCCTTTCTTATAATTCACCAAAAAGGAGCCAAAAAGACTTACATCAAAACACAACTCTTTTTGGAAAACTGGGATAAAAGAATAAAGAGGGAAATACCAGAAATCTCTTCAGAGTACAGTGGAAATAAATGTCAATGATACATTAGAATTTTTATTTTTCCACATACAGTTTTTTAAAAATCTATTAAAATGGTTCACTTTTATAGCAAAATTCTATGCTACAAACCTTATCCTATTTTTCTTCACAACAACTCAATAGGCAATACTGAGTGGTAGAATTATTCACCAACAAGATCACAGTAAAACCCAACTGTAGATATGCTGACTCCAAAGTCCATTGGTCATTGATTCTACTCACAGTAGTCCTTCAAACATCATCACCTGTATGGCTAATTTGTGTAGGACTTTTTAACAGGTTCTCTGACATCTGGCGAATGGAAGATGTAGGTTCTCTGACTTCCAAGAAATTAAAATAAATTACAAAAGATTAGGCATTAACAAAAGGTCTGCAATAACAAACAGTCAGGGTAAGTGTGGTGACATTGATGTGGACCACAAATGTCACACCCTGTGATATTCTCTTATGGGAAAAAATCCACACTATCATTGGTAATTTCTTTCTTGGATTTATGCACGACAGACTTACATTTTGGAGCTTGGGCTAAAGAGATGTCAATTGCTGATCTAGTGAAACATTCAGGTATCAATGTCATTAAATGTGGAAAATAATTTGTCCAAAGTTTATTTTTGCCTGATTTATATGTTCCTATATTATAAAATGAAACACATTTAATTAAATGATCTTAAGTATAATAGCTTCCAACTTTTTGCCTTTAATATAATCCTGGATTGTTGAACACCTTGAATCCATGACAGTATGAGGAAAGAGCAAGGAAAACAGCAGATTAAGGACTTGCTAGCTTACAATGCTTTATGACCTAAGGTAACTCTGTTGAGTCCAGTTGGTATTGTTCTTCAGTTGTGGTAGAGCCAGATTCAGGCCCTACACTCTACATACCTTCTTTCCACATTGTCTCAATTACTTGGGGCTATGTAGACAGGACCTACCTTAGGGTAGGTAGGTGGGTAAGGTATTGGAAACATGTAGATTTAGATGGAGATTTATGGGGTGATAATATATCCTTACACAAGTAGATAAAAACAAGAGGGAAGCTAGTAAGGGCAGTCAGAGAAAGACGGTTTTTCAGAGAAGGGCTAAATGGGGTGTTGCCAGTATATTCACAAAATAATAATGAATTTATAACATGAGTGAGTGCATGTGATGTGAAATATAATTATAAAAGTATAATGTGAATGATTTTGAAAGTGTCAAAGACAGGTTGTGAAATTTTTATTTTGATTTTTTTAAAATTTTAGTAAGTGTGGAAATCTTGACTTTTAAAGCAACGAGCAAGGCATGCTCTGATCTGAGGAAATATTAGCAATAGATAGGGCAAAGCAATAGGTATGAAAATTGGACAAATACTTGGGTCGAAGGGCTGTGGTTGGTAGTTGAGAGGCTTCTGCAAAGTTGGAGTAAAGTGATAAGCAGGTCTGCTTATTGCAGAGCTCTAGCAGATATCAGGGAGTTGTGCTAGGGCCTCAACAGGGCAGGCTGACTCAGGAGACCTTACCATAAGTGATCTAATTTGCAAAGTAAAATACAACACAGGGAACTGAGATGGTGAAAACAACAATAGTAAGGACATTACTAATAGCTAAAACATGTTACATGTGCTCTGTAGCATGTTCTGTCACTGTGCCAAGCATTTTACTTGTGCTCACTAATCTTTAACGCACATCAACTTCATGGAGTCAGCAATTGCTATCTGTGTCCCACAGATAGGAAAGGCATATCTGAAAATGCTTAACTAAGCAGTGTTTCTTCACTCAGGTTCATGTAACTGTGAAGTGGAGGAGCAGGGATCTAAAGTCAGCCAGGCCTGAAGAAGAATTAGCATCTGCCTCTGCTTTTTCAGTTTTCAGTAGCAAAGGCCGTGGCTTCCATGAATATCATGTGGTTTTATACTCCAATAGTGCCAGTTGTGATATTTTGGCAGAATTATTAGGCTGCATGGAGCCTCAAAGTCTTCATTTATAAAATAGGAATAATTAAAAGAAACTTTGTAGAGCTAATTTAAAAATTAACATTAACAATGACAGTGAGGTACCCATCAAAATAACTAGTTCAGTGAGTAAGATGAGAAACTATAAGAGAGCACAGATGGTAAACAATAAGCAAATCCTGAAACTTGATCCTACTTGGTAAATTCATTCATGGCAATCCTATAACAAGTCACCAGGGGCTGGGAAAGAAGGTAGTTTTGTGTCCACTTGGTTGAAGGAGGATGCTGTCCAGGGAAATTCAGGATCCTTTCCAACAGCTCACCTGGCCAGCATCTAAGGACAGATCTAGGTACACACTCAGTGTTAAAAATTCCATGATAAGATCAATGACTCAACAGAGTAGGCTGGGAAGAAGGCTTGGGGGAAAGAATTTGTTAATGTGTAGCTGCCAATACACCAGGCATAACAGCGATACTATGTATGTTGACAGGGTTAATTCTAGATGCCACCAGCTAAAGGAGTACATTATTACTACTCTCCTTACAGGTTGAGATTGCTGAAATTTTTGGTGTTATGAAAAGTATTGCTGAACTATGGAAAAAAATTCCAAAAGAGATGAATGAAGGGTACTTTCAAGAAACTGTGGCCAGATACAGAGACTCTGGCCATTTGAAGAGAAGGAGAATGAGATTTTGCTAGTTTGGAAAGTCAGGGATAAAGTATCTCCACAAGACCATGCTTTAAGGCCTTGGGATATACCAATTTAGCTAGCCTTCTCATTTTCAGAATCAATTTCCACTGATACGCACACATATATGAGTATAGCTATACCTCAGGGAATCAGAATTAGATCCTAAACCTTAGAAATAACTGGTTCCGTAGGAGAAAGACATACAAATAATGGGAAAATATGACAAATGCATTTCATCACTTATATCCACTTGGATTATTGCCTGGCTATGTTGGTGGGGTCTGGATCTTTGTATTCAGAAATGTTCTGAGCTCTCAGCTTTAGCTTCGTGATCATTTGCCACTGCCTTGTCTATTTGTCTGTTTCTGGTTCTCTTTCACAACAAACTACAAGTGCCATAAAAAGAGAACATCTTCAGTCATTTTCATTGCTGGATTTCTAGTATGTGGCACGTAGTTAGTTATATCATAAATAATCATTGAATGAATGAATGAATGATTAAAAATATTTTGGGGAATATTAGTTCATTCTCTTCTTTTATACCAGAAAA
The DNA here is from genome assembly GCA_004363535.1 of Dasyprocta punctata. Classification (NCBI taxonomy): domain Eukaryota; kingdom Metazoa; phylum Chordata; class Mammalia; order Rodentia; family Dasyproctidae; genus Dasyprocta; species Dasyprocta punctata. The sequence continues at coordinate 49,954 of RJWM01008454.1, read as the reverse complement.
TTTTTAATAGGAATGGTAAGAAGTTTTAAAAGTAAAACCCTAAATTTAGATAAGATCTATCTTCTCTCTGCTCCTCCTCCTCCCACTTGGAGATTATATAACTGTTTTGTCAAGAGCTCTCTATTAAAGATGGAAATTACCCTATAGGGTAAGGGAGCTTGGGGTGGCTTTTGAAGAGGGAAATGACATGGAGAAGAGATCTCTATTTTACAAAAATAATTTCAGGAAGATTATGCAAGATATGAAGAGGAAAAGACTGCATTCTCAGAAGCCAGTTAGGAAGATATTCCTGTGATAGACAAACGTTGGGGCGACTAGTGGTGGTGAGATGCTCTGAGGCGCTACTTCACTGTGGGCAAGTCTACCACTATCTCTATTTAATAATAATGATAAATAACAATAATAATGAGAGTAGTAATCATAGCAATACTAAAAAGTAGCAGACACATATTGTGTGTGTATTCCCTGTTAGTCACTCTTCTAAGGGGTTCTCTTCTAAGTTGTTCAAATTTATCCATCTATTAGTAAGTGGCAAAACTGAAATTTAGACTTAAGTCTTTCAATTCTAAATCCAAACCTCCTTTCACTGTAACAAATAAACTCTTACAGTACAGTGTCTATATTTTGCAAATGCAAATGTATATCAATGAAAGAAATTCACTTTGTTCTTAAGATTTCAAGATTCTAGAAAGCAGAGGGATGTCTGTGTTTTATTAATTCCTTATAACATAGATGTGATGTGTGTGTGTGTGTGTGTGTGTGTGTGTGTCCTACCATGCCTATCTGGAGCAATGTGTATTTTAGCACGGATCCATGGAGACCAATGCCTCATTCGAAAGTAGTGCCGCTTAAGGGTCAGACGCTGGCAGGTAGCAAAAGGAGCTATGACAGGGAAGGGAGCTTTCCTGTATCTCTTTCATCATAGGTGGAAATACCCACCTGAAGCCCTCAGGCCACACTTTATGGTCACCTTTCTTTCCATTGGGGCAGGAGGAGGGTTGAGAGATTGAAAGGATGACGCTGTGCATGGCCAGTACTTGCTGCAATCTTTAATACCTCCACAAAAACTGCCTGCTCCATGCTCTCTTCCCTTCTGCCTTGCTGTTTTCTTGACACAGCAGCTGTTTTTTATTCTGACACTGCATGAAGCTCCAGGAATAAAGGGACTTAGAAGAGAAGGTGGAATCTGTTCAAGGCCTTTACATCGGGAGGGAGCCAGTTAGGATGAGAAAGCAGTTGCCCTCCTCAGCTGTCCTCGCAGAGGCCCTTCGCCAAGGCCTGGGCTCCCAACAGCCTCCTCCCCTCACTCTCGCCCCCTTCTCGCCTCCCTCATCTCACTTTTTTTGAAGGAACCTCCTTTCTGAGCATTCAGAGGCAGACTCTAGTGAAATCTTAGTCGGAGATTTGTAAAGGTGAATTCTGGAGACCTTGCGGCCCATTCTATTTGTATGTAAGGTGCTATATTTGTCTCTGCCTAGCTGAAAAGACAATTGGGAGCTCCCCGACCACTCCTGGGGCTCCCGGGCAGGTAGAATTTTACACTGGTTGCCTGGTGACCGTTAACTCTGATTGTAGGGTGGGATTTCTGTGTTCCTTGCCAAAGCTTCAGTCTCAAACTATGAGTCTATTTTATTTCAAGGGAACACTGAGGTTTCACTTTTCCTTTTTTTTTTAATCCCAAGAAGTGTAGCGCAATTATACATATTTTTATTTTCCACTTATACCTCCCTTTCCCTTCTACCTGCTCCCCACGGAAGCGGATAGTTCCCAGCAGACAGTTTTGAGCAGATAATTAGAGGTTTTGATAGGGCAGAACCCAGGGAGCAGCACATGGTCCCTGGACTTGCATGTTCCACATGCACAAAGCTCGGAACAGATTACACCTGCATCTGGGAGGCATAAACATGGCCTGTGAGTGTCTTGGAGACATCCAGAATTATTGTAATAGAGGAAAGAGATCCTTTTGTATCTTCCTCAATTGCAGAAACAAAATGTCCCATGGCAGTGGTGGAAAGAGAGACGCAGGAGACAGGACGAGAACATCTAGGAGAGCCCTGGGAAGAGCACCCAGCTGGAGGCAGCATATATTAAGTACTCAGAGATAGGGTGAGAATCCAGTCAGTGTCTAAAGACTACCTGGTGGGCAGGCAGCTACTGCAGAGATGGTTGCTCTTAACACCTACTAAGAGTGGCAGATTTTCAGTGAACCTTCCCCAATGCCTCTCCTGACAACTCCCCAGCAGCTGTCTATGTTACATGACTTGAAGTCACTCCTGGACATTTACCTGCTGTGCCAAAATTCCTGGAAGTCCCAAAGGAAGTCACTTAACTACAATAAAGGACATTTTCAGTTAGCATTTATGTTTTAGCTTGTTGTCTTGAGGCAGAGGTTATTTGGGGACAGGCTGAAGAAGAAATTTATGAAACGCTAAACCACACAAGGCAATACCCACATAGTTTTCATTCCCTAGCCCCAGCATCTGGCACTCCGTAAAGTTGCTTGGAAAGGAGATTCTCTTCCACAGCCTCTGACAGCAAAGTGCATTCCTCCAAGAATGTGTATATTTCACAGGGATCATATTTCTGTGATTCATGACCTGAGGATGTGTTTTTTTCTGAGTTGGCTCCACACTGGGAAATAGTTGTTGACTTAAAAAATCAAAAGAAGGTCCATATCTGGGTGTTTTGAAGCTTCTGTATACAAGGAAGATAGGACAAGAACCACAACATCATGTAATGCTGCCTTGTGACCTGGATAGCATCTCCGGGGACATCATCTCCCCTGAGAATCCTCTGCTCCTTTACCGTTGAGCCTGTCTTGGAAATATTTGCGGGCACTGACTTGTGGAAGACTCACTTCTCTGTAGTACCTTGCTGTACACTTTTTTTCCATATAAATCTCTAAATTGCTCTCCTTCCTTTTCAGGCATAGGATGAGGTACAGGTAGGACTCATTAGCTCTGTAACCTGCACTTTCAACCTGTGTGAGCTCTCTGGCTGTCCCTTCCCTGCCGCTGCATGTCCAAGTGGAAGACTTTGGGCTCTGTTGGTGGCTCTACAATTGCCCACTCCTCAGTGACTCAGAGATTCCTAATTTCCTGCCCTGCCATCTTCTGTCTCCCTTGTCACTATGTGGTTTCTTGCAGATTCTGCAGCTCTAAAGAACAGAAATTTTTCTGAGGCTGTCTACTGAAGGAAATGAGCACTCTGTGGCTTGGAATTATGCCAAATATGTTTGATAATTAATTGTGTGACTTTAGACAAGTAATTTGCCCTGCTAGTGCTTTAGTTTCCTTTTATAAAATAAGACTAGACCCCAAGTGACCTCTACTTATTCATTCAAGTGATTTATTCAAGTATTAAGTACTGAGCACTACCATGTCAGAGACACTGCCCTAGGAGTTGTGTATATAAAAAAGGGAAAAGACAATTGCATTGCTCTTGGGAATCTTAAAGTCTGGAGGTACAGACTTACATGTTTATAACTATTCATATGTTTATTATCTATCATAATGTATTATAGTCCTGTACCACATAATGATCTTTTGGTCAATTACAGATTGGATATAAAGTAGTCATCCCATAAAATTGTACTAGAGTTGAAAAATTTCACCTCGTGACATTATAACCATCTTCATATCATCATAACACAATACATTACTCACATATTTGTGGTAGTGCTGGCATCAACAAATCTAGGGCTCTGCGAGGGGTATAAAACTGCAGCAATATGATTATATAATATATAATAGTTGCTAATGTTAATCAATTACTGTGCTACTGGTTTATGCAGTTACTGTACTACTTATATTTTTATCTAAAAGGATTTTTCTGCATTCAGGAGGTTTGTTCTAACACAGTGTGCAGCAGCTCACAACGTCTCATGTGGACCACGTCTCTCATGTGTGTTAAGAGGACACACGGAGTTTCTGTCCTGTGCCTCTTAATTTGTACAAATACACGCTATGACATTCACACAGTGACAAAATCACCTAATGTCCAGAACTTGTTTTTATCTCTCAGAACTTGCTCTAGCCATTAAGTGATACATGACTGTAAAGAGGCTGCACATACAAGAAAAAATATATACAAATTCTTTAGAAAGCAGTGTGCTACAACCCACACAGCTCTCGAACTTCCCAGACTGAGGACCATGAAGGGAGACAAGAAGGTGAAGAAATAAAGACAAGACACAAAAAGCTGGGATCAGGTGGAGCCATCTCCCTAGATGGGAGGGAAGGAACAGCTTAACCACTGTGTGTCGGGGAGTTATTTATACATTTAGCAAGATAAAGTCACGTGACACCTCTTTACCTAGCAACCCATTGCTTGGATTGTCTTGGGGCTTGGTGTTTCCTGGGCGGGAGCAGTTTGTTCATGTGGTTTGCCTCAGTTGCTCTTTGTTCTCCTGATGGCCTTGCTTCAGCCCTATAGGTGTGATGGGTCTCCAGTTTCCACCACTCCCAACAGCAGTGTGGTGAGGTCACAGATACCCAAGCACAAAAGTGCGTGCAGTTGTCCTGGAAGAATGCTTGCAGGTGACAGGGAAGGCTGCAGAGTAAAAAGGAGTCTTGTGTAGATCTTGAGGTAGGAGCAGCATCTGTATGACAGCCAGGGCAAAGGGAGGATTTGTGTGAGGCTCCAACAGCCTGCAAATCCAAGCGCTGGGGACGAAGGAAGTTTGGAGGGGCTGAAGTGGGGCAAGTGGGGAGGAAGCAGAGCAGCAGGTCCTATCAGAGACAGAACAGGCAGAGATGTGTACTGTACTGAGCATTTTAGCAAGTCATCCCATCAGAGTTCTTTACACATGAATACTTATTTATGCATAAATTCTATTTTTTCTAGAACATTTCAACATTGTTCTAGTAATAACCTGAGAGCATGAATATTCCTGTTGTTCATCTCAAAATCAAAAATCTTCAACAGCTGATCTATAGGTAAGGGGCTGGTGGGAAGTGGTATGCATATAAATCATGGCTGAATGGTGATTGAGTTGTGTTTGACTTGTAAAAATTAACTATTCATCAAACACGGAGATGTATGTGCCTGTCCTTCTCCAGTTTAGGGAGAGGCACAGTCCCAGAAAGCAAAGCACGAAAGACTATAGAAGCTACAGTCCAGTACAACGAGTCGCTAACCATTGGGTATAATTTCAGATGAACTATTTTTTTATTCCTTTGGAATCATGTTGTTTTAACAATGCCCCTTCCCCCACCCCACCCCCCGCTTGTGGAGTGGAGATCATTCTCAGGGACTCTTCCCACTTATCGTCTTGAAGGTGTAGAATACAGACATAAAATAGTTACTTTTTCTCAGTGCTATCAGACCAGACTGCACTGGGAATCTGTCCCTCTGCTGTATTGATTATGTTATTCCTAAAATCTTCCAGGTGGTCTCCATTTGGGATTCTTTATCCATCTTTCAGTTATTAAGTCTGTTCAAATCTAAAAACATGGTGCTTTGAGTTCAGTTTCTGCTCCCTCTGCTGGACAGATGCCACCTCACCGAAGTGAAACAAAGTATGTCAGGGTTTCTTCTTCACCACGACTATCACATTATTTCTTTTAATTCTTGGCAATGCACTGCTGGAATTCTTTTAAATGTCCTTTAAGATCTAATGGTTCTTCCTCTAGCAGATTATAATAATTTTAAAGCACTACAGATTAAATCTGGGACTGCTACTGGGTCCCCGGTCATGGTATTAATTAACAAAGCTTGAAACGAGCCGTGATTAATTGCAAGTCCAGGAGTGCAACACAGTTTGATGAATATGTTCAGATTTCAGGGAGAAAAACATTCAGATGGTTGCTTGAGGCAGGAGTCTCTACAATAATAGCCAGTTTGGTTTCAGAAAATGTGTCTTTGCCATACAAATTGCAGAGTGTATCATCCCTGGAGTGAAGTCCGCTGATAATAGAGCAGAAGTGGAGATTGGAGCCACCTGCACAGCGAGAGCTTTGTAGGGCTTCTTATTTTCCTCTTTCTCTTTTTTCTCTTATTTCCTTTATTTTCCCCCTCCATCATTCCTTCCTTTCTTCCTTCCTTCTTTCTTTCTTTCCTTCCTTCCTTTTTCCCTGCTTCTTTTTCTTCCATTCTGTCCCCTCCTTTTCAAATAATCAGGCTTGAAGAGTAGACTAAGTCTGAGTAGAAAGGGGACCTGGATTTGAGTTGAGGAATTTTTAGACAATAGACAACCTATTGACAGTTTAAAAACTAGAGAAATTTATCTATGAGAATTTTTTTCCTTCCATTCTCAGAATCATTTTAGAGATAGCTGTCTACCTGAGCTCAAAGGTCTGGGAGTGAGTTGGGGGAGATCTAGAACTCTGAGATGCAACAGACCACGGTGATTGTTTGCCCTAAAGTCCTGGTTTACAGGAGCAGAAACTGCACTGGAAAGACAGTGTATGTGCAACGTCAGAGAAAGAACAGGACCAGAGCCCTGACCCAGTCAGATGGTTGTAGGACCGGCACGATTAGGGTCACAGACCGAAAGCTGAGTCCTGGCTTCATTCCCTTCTAGTAGCAGCACTGGCTTCATGAATGTGGCACAGGACCATGTTCAGGTCTCCACACTTGGTTTAGTGCTCCTCAGCTGCCGTTTTATAATTCTTAATTTTTGTTTTGTTCCCCTCTTAAAAAAAATAAATAACCTGAGTCCCGTCTAGCAGTGTGGAACCTTAAACACATTGTTTAGCATCTCAGAGACTCAGTTTTCCTCCCTTGTACAATGGATACTAATTATGCCTACACTGGAGGGACTAATTAAGATGGGAGACTAGGCAAAACAGGTTTGTAAATGTTAAAACACAATGCAAATCTAGCGCAAATTTAGTGCCTTTCCCAACCTGCAGCAGGTCTTACATAGGCATAGTTTCCATGTAGTTCCCCTGGAAATTTATAGTACTTTTTATGATTTTGCCCACAGTGCTGACATCCCGCTCTAATTCTATACTGCCTTCAACAGAATCCCTGCACCCACAAAATAAGGTTTGTTTCTCCAAGTAGTGCAGCCTTCCAGGGGAAAAGAGAAAGATGAGACAGCGATGGTCAGAGGAAACTTTAAGACATAAGAAATAATTACATATTGGGGTGAGGGCTTCAGCAGAAGGCCATATTCAGAAAGATTTAAGGGCAGCAGTTAATAGCAGCTTTTCTGCTAGGTGCTCAGGCATGAAGGTCTAAAAAGCAAAACCCCTGGCTATGGTTTTATTTACCCAAGCCTATCTGGTGTGAGAAGGTAGCCTTTGACAGAAAAGGATGGGGGTGAATAAACTTGTCTTCATATTTTGGGTCTCTTTCTTCTTTTTCTTTTTCCCACCTTGGGGGTCCAATTGCTCAGAGGTGAGAATAATCAATCAGGAGTACTTAGGGTGAGAAGCCTGGCGGGGAAGAATGATGCTATAGACCACAGACCAGTGTGTGGCTCCTGTGGGCTGGCCGGGTGTCTCCTCACACAGACAGTGGTTGTGCTGGACAAGAGAAGACTGTATGAACTATAGAGCACTCTTTTGGAAAGATGGGTCAGAGCTTCTATTTGTTCATATATTTCAGTGCCCGTGGCTCAGTGAGCATAACATGAGGGCTTCATCCACATTCAGGTGAATCTGTTACCATCAGTGCTGTTTTATAGACATAAGATCAATGAGATAGAAAAGAGAGAAATATTCCAAGATTTGTTTGAAAACTGTGTCTTGGATTTCTTTGTTGTTGCTGGTTTGTGTTGTTGTCCTCCTGCCTCAGCTTCCTAGGGGCTCAGATTACAAATGTGCACCATCTTAATTGCCTGAATACATTGTTCAGATTAAGATCATCTATGAGTGCCATTTAGTTTTATGATTCTTCGGCTCTACCTACACACAGAGAGTAACCACTTTATGTGCCCTTATTGTGCAGAAAATTCAGTTTGCTTTGCATTGCGATGGTGATGCCTAAATTACTGCCTTTCCCAATCTCTGAGAGTTTGTGTAGCCTGCTTATCGGTTTAGGACTCATGAAAAATCAGATGAGAATGTTGTGAAAATGTGAACACTGGGAGAGTGTATTAAAAGATCTATAGAAAAGGGTAAAAAAAGGAGTATCAGGTGAGTCTATTATAGAGAGGTTCTTTGAGAAAAATGTGAAAGTCAGGAAGGACATGAAGGGAAATGGTTAGTAATCCCAGATGAAGGATCTTTATTTCTTTAAAGCACGGCTGTTGCCAATCAATCTCATTAATGTCATGGGAGTGAAGGGGCACGGGAGAAGGAGAGAGAGGGTGCTTAGACACAGGGGCCACTGTGAATCCCACCTCCCCACCCTGCAGTCCTCTTGTGCCTCCTGCAATAGCAGCATTAGTGGTGCCGTCTGTCGTCTCCCCAGTGCGATTATCAGGCCTCACCTTGCACAGGCAGGATGAAAGGGATCTGAGTCCCAGGGGAGTCTGTTCTTCAAAAACACCTAGTGACAAACAGCCCTTGGAGGATGGCTGTGGGGAAATAGCACAGAAGATTGAATTATTCCTATTTACCTTCTCCTGTTAATCGGGTCTCTTTGCAACCATGGGAGATTTTGCTTCTTTCATATGGAATGTAGTTTTTGACATCTCATTCTATATTCCTTATGTATCTTTAAAGGAATACTCTGGAGGTAAGACCTGTTTCTGGAAGGTGTGAAGCTTAGAGTCTTGCAGGCATGATGAGTTTTTAGAGGGAGGAAAAAATTCTTCCCTGACCAGGAGAAGAACATAGCCTCTTCTTTCCTGGCTCCTATAAAATGGTCTAGGGTTCAGAAAGCTCATCAGATTCATTATCTTCTAAAGATTTGTCCTTTGAGTCTGTCTCTACCAAGAAGATTGCTGATCTGTGCCTCACAAGGACTCCACTCAAAACCTATTCAAGGGGCCACATGGTCATTTCAACCTGCCCCCATACTGGGGTGATAACTCAGTGACTAGAGCTAACTCTGTTTTCAAGGATGAGGGATTTATAATTCCACAGGTTACTGGGGCATCTGTTTCTGGAAAATGCAAAGTAATCTCTCTGTCCTAGTTGAATGTACTATATTAGTGCAGTGGCTTGCTGCAATAGCCTCCTACCATCTTTTACATATGGAAAAGACCTTATTCCCCTTTGGTCTTGATCACAGAAGTAGAGGATACAGTTTTAATGAAAAATGAACTTGATTAAGGTATGCTTTAAGCTCCACCTACCCTTGAATTTTCGTACTTTCTCATTACTATTTATTTATTTATTCATTCAGTTCTTCATGTTTCCATATATGATTCTTTTGCACTTAAGTTTCAATGACTAATTGAGGTACAGAAAAATGGAGACAATAAACAATTAATTCCCAACGTCCAAATTCATAAAGGTAATCAGAAGGTCCTTGAGTTATATTTAGTATACCAAACATGAAAAAAATGCTCCTTTTGGGGAAAAAAGGTAACACGCTAACTAAAATGCATACATCTTTCCTTTCTCTTAAAATTAAATCAATCAAATGTAGCAATTCTGATTGTCTGACATAGATCCACAGCTATGACTGGCTTCCACGTCACTGCTGTTTCTTTTTCCATAACATTTCAATCTTTAATATATTATAATATTTACTTATTTATCATGTTTATAATATTGTGATGGTCTTCCTACTCTCAAATGGAAATAGTGAGGATAGGAGATTTTAAAATGTTCTGCTCACTGTTCTAACCCAGGCCTTCGGAACAGTATAGGAAGTGTAATATTCATGATACAAACAGCGAGTGAACAGGTATCTGCAGCAAGTTTCAGTTTAGTTCAGTGATTTGGTATAGATACCCAACTGTGTTTCACTCCTTGTTCTCATCTCAGAATAGATACACAGGGATGGATACAGTGGACTGTGCAAATCCTCCTATCTTTCTAGATTAACTGTGCTGGGTGACATTGTCCAGGAAAGCCATTTATGAAGATTGGCAACTTGTCAGAGAAAAAGACAGACTGGGTAATTCCAACTGTTTCACTTACTCTGTGGGTGGTGCCTGGATAAGGTGCACATGTCCCCTGAAACTCAGTTTCTACATCTCTAGTGACTCACAACAGTATTAACTTTCCCAGGTTTTGGGGTAGCTAAGATGAAATAACAAACACAACAAACATCTAGCGTGTTGACTGTCTTCTAACAAGCATTCAATAAATGTTAATTTCTCTCTTCTTACTTTGATGAGCAATAAAACCAAGGGGTGAACAAGCTATAAAGTAACGCATTTTCATAGCAACAGCTCCTAGGGGATAAGTATGGTTTCTTTTGTGAGTTCTTGATAATTTCTTACTTCTGAGTACTTAAAGAAATGATATCGCCACTAAAAATTGCCTTTGAGGCCATTAAAGATCTTATCAGGGCAACTAGAACATTGATTATTAAACGACTGCAGCTATTGTTCGCATTATTTTCATGGGATCCCCTGCTTCACTGAGGTTATAAAAGCTACCTGTGTCCCTAGTAGTGCCTCATAACATGTTTTGTGCAGAAGTGTTTAATATATTTTGTTCACAGATTGTATAACAAACATTGCGATTTTGTTACACTTTACACACTGAGTTTCACAAAGCGAAGTTCCCTTTATTCCAACACATTCAACCCATTGCTCTGGTATCAGCCTCCCACAGAGCCCCAGGTGATGTTTGTACAGTGCAGACAGAGGTGGCTGCTTTTCCAAACCTTGGCAGTGCCTGGTCTCTGGAGTCATTCCTTCCATTTTTCTAAGGAAGTTCCTTGGGAGCTGGTGCCAAAGGACTGTCAGTGTATCTGGGCATCTTCCCAAATCTTAAACACAACTGGAAAAACATAGGTTCTTCTGGGGATACAACTGACTAGATGACATGAAGCAAGCTGCTTGGGAGCTGATGTGTAAACGAGGCCTTAAGGATCCAGCTCGGGCATAAAAAGAACTCAGGAAGGGAATAGACTAACACTGACCCAATTTTCCTTGCGTGCTGTCTTAGTCCCATTTTCAAAACAGTCACCCAGAGAGTTTAAGAATTCATAGATTTGGCTCTAGGCTTGCTAAACAAAATTTTTGTATTTACACAAAACAAAAAGGAAACTATCTCATACCATGCATTTCAAAATGACTAGAAGAAGACATTGTATATGTTTTCATTACTAAGAAATGATCCATCTTTGAGGCAATGGATATGCCAAGCACTCTAATTTGATTATATACTGTATATGTGTATTGAAACATCACAATGTATTCCATAAATATGTAGCTATGATGTGTCACTTAAAAACAAAATATAATTTAGGAAAACCACAATGACAACAATAACAACAAAACTTCCTCAACGACCAATTCACACTATTAATAGTAAAATCACTCAAGCGGTATCCCCCTTTCTTTTGACCAGAGTTATAAAAGCAACAGTGTCTTGTAGAATTGTTTCCCCCAGATATGCATTACATCCTTAATTAGATGGAAAATGGTGCACCTTTACACATCCTTTGTTCATCTTTGTAGACTGCCTTTTCACTCTCTGGTGAACTCTCATTATTATCATAGGTCTCTGCTTGTCTCCAATCTTTTATGTGAAAGCCTTTCCCAGCTGCCCTGGAGAGAACAAAGGACTCTCTCCATCACACTTTCATTTGTATTTCTGCACTTTTCAAAATATTTGCAATTATTTGTTTGCCTGTGTTTCTCCTCACTAAACAGCCAGCACTTCAAAGGGAGAGATGGCATCATTTTTTTATTCTTATGTCTCCTCTAGCATCTAGCACTGCAGTTAGTGTCAATACTTACTATTTAAATGGATGAATTGACGAATGATTGAGTTCTTGGGTGAATGTCTAATTAATTAGGGAAATAATTATTTTTCCTAGGAGGAAAGAGCTCCAAGAAAAGTACAGGGTTGGTTTTCCTGCTGCAGCTTTTTTTTTCTGGCTGGCCCTGTCTTCATCCACCCACGCGCAGGCAGAACACCAAGCGGTAGGCACAGAGAATAGCAGGGTCAACAGAAGTTACACCAATCCAAAATCAGAAAATTTGCCTTCTGTCTGTGAGCTAGAGGCGGTTACCTGGGGAACCAGATTTATCTCTGCGTCCTCAATACAGTACATTTCAATGAGGGCACTTTTAATAACCAATTGATGTGTAATTGCCTGTATAAATTATGTATCTCGTGTCCAGCTCTGGTGCATTGAGTGAATTATGGAGAAAACCTCCTCTCAGGACTATTATGTGACTGCCATGATGCAATTGTAGGGTTCTTCAGAGAGTTTTAAAGGGGCCCAATTCACTTACTTCAGGCTTTTCAGACATTCTTTGAAGGGAAGATGAAAAAGGAAAGATAGTCACTGGAATCTGCACCCACATAACAGAGAAGCAGAAATGGAGAGTCATTGAATCTCAGCCTTAAAAAGACTTTAGAGGCCACCAAGTCCTAATTCCTAAGTGAGGTCTTAATTACCCGAAACAAGACATGGGAGGGCATGTTTGGCTCTGCTGAATATCTTCAGTAGTGTGCAGTGGGGTTGTGGAGTGGAAGCAACAAGTCTTCGTAGTTAGACAAATAGAGGTCAATTACTATGTGACACAGGAAGGAGAATTAGTTTTTCTGGAATTCAATTTCTTCATGAAATGCAAAGGAGAATGCTTATTCATTGGGCTGCCATGATTATTAAGTGAAAAAAAGTATGAAATGAGAATAACAAAATCATGAATTCATGATAATTTTTGTCCCCTTCTCCCAACTATTCCTCGCGTTCTTCTCCAGCTCTTCTTTTGGGGTTGGGATCCTTGGGAATGGTGAGGGGGCAGCCGTTTCTTGAGAAGGAGAACACAGCATGTATGTCACCTCTACTGATGAGGAAAGCAAGAAGTTCTTTCAGTTTCAAGTGAATATGGGAGGCAGAAGAGGCAGGCATGTGGAAAAGTTGAGGTGCAATGTTTGCAACCCTACTTTCTGGAAAATTCTGGAAGGTAGAGTCAGGCAAGTTCAGGGGCAAGCTGAAGCCCAGAGAAGAAGTGACTTCTTTGTGTGCAGTGTGGGTGAAGCCTGTGCCTCCTCTCACAGCTTTACCTCGTGTCCACACTGTATATTAGAGAGTGAAAGTAGAGATACAGCCCATTTGTGTAAAGAGAAGACTTGAGTCCAACATCCTGGGCCTCTATCTCTGTACACAGCTGAATGTTTGGCAGGGAAAGCAGAAGTGACTAATTTCAGGGCCCAAGGGGCTATCAGGAAGATGCTGAGTCCAGCTGTGAGATGTCCCTATCACCACTCCATTGACTGATGTTTAGTGTAGACTCCAGGCAAAATGTAGAATGTGGCCAAGGCTTCAGTGCCAAGAAGAGAATAGACCTGGTCAGCAACAGTGGTCTAATGGATCAAGACTGAGCCAGAAAACAAAACATAAGATCACCAATGGGACTCTTCTAAATAGGAGAACTCTAGGGGGCCTTAGCATACTTGATTGAGGCTACACAAATAATAAGTTGTGAAGCCAGAGCCCAACCTTAGGTCTGGACTACGGGTACCTTGGACAGAACTTCTACGCATAGAAGATCTCCCTAATGAATTGAAAGCCATCTATTTCCTGCTTGTTCAAAGGGACATCACAAGAGACAGCCACTCTACATAGCTTGGACAATAGACAGGTTCATTATCTTTCTCCTGTTCCTAAAACATGCTGCATATCCTAAATGGCAAGAAGACACAAAGTTGGACAGAAACCTCATTTGATTAATCTCTTGGTTTGTGACATTATGTTAATTGGTATAGAAGGAAAATTCCATAAGACCCATCCATGCTCTATCAGAACTCAGAAATCAATAGTGTCACAGATGCTGATAGGTACAGATCATGTGGAAATTTGAAACAAAACAGAATGAACTTGGATTGAGGATATCCAACAATGAACTGAAGATGCATTTACCAAATTAAACCATCGTGTGTAATAAGGTAGAAGTTGACTGTGTATCAAGGAAACTGATGATGAGAGACAGAAATCAAAGGGTAGGGTAGAGACAAGAAGTATGTGTTTGAATAATTTGACATGATCATTTGCTGCCTGTGGGAACTTGAGGAATTCACTTCACTTCACTAAGCTTCAGTTTTCTCGTGTATGAACAGGAGCATTTTTAGAATACCAGGGGTTGTTTTTATAGATTAAATGAAAAAAAAAAAAACCTGTCCAAGTCTTGTACAGTGTGACCCTGGGGAACTGCTGAGTATTATTGTTGTTTTTCCAAATATTATTTTTCCTTAGACTTTTGTGGGCCCTGTAAAGCCCATCAGCTCTTAAGGAAGCCTGTGTTTCTTTATAGACTTCTTTGAGGAAGAACAGATATAGAAACATCTCCACAGATTTCATGCCAGGACTCAGTTTGTAGGTGTATTTAGCAAGCCTGACCAAAATTGTAGTTTGGTGGGAGACACTTGACCATGTGCATGGGTCAGGGCTACATGACCCTTCCAGCTCTGCAAATTTAATCTCTTTATCCACCACCTCCACAGGAACAGGGAACTTTAATTTTCCCTACATGATGTCCTGCTTTGTTTGAAATAATGTTTTAAGACTTTTCTGACTTACTTCTACTCTCTTTAAATGGAATTTCTAATGTAAGATACCAAGAATTAACAACAGGGATAATTTGCTATGTCATGTTACAGTACATTAATAATCTAATTTTATACCTAGTTAATTTGAAAGGAAACTGAATTCAGTTTTGCCTTGATTACAGTCATTCTAACTCTTAGTTATCCATGTTTTATCCTAATTATCAAGGATTTTAATGTGAATAAACAAGTAACGTCATGGGCTCTTGGTCTTTCATACTTCAGGTTGAAATGGTCTTTCTTCTTGAATGGCTCTAACAGGCGAATCACTGGCCAAGGAATCCTCTTCACAGTGAGGTATTTTACAAAGACCATTTTATTCCCTTGGTAACTTGCTGAAATGTTGACTGTTACTTGTAGTATCCTAGACACAATGAAGATCACCGAAAATTGTAAAATGAGTGGAGATATTTGAGCAAGAGGTGCTGAAGTGGCCAGGGGGTTCCATATACAACTGAATTCAGAGGTGAGTTGGAAATGGAGTTGGTAAATCCCTTAGAAGATGAAAGAGCTGATCAGGGACTTCCTGGCTCTGTCTTTGTCAATTAATTAATTATACTTTTACAGCATTTCTTGGCTTCAAAAGTCTTTAAGGACTTACAACTAAAATGTAATAATATAGAGGCTAGTTGGAATCTTTTCTCCTTTGCCCTAATACCATTTGAATGGGTACTTATGAATATTAATAGCTTATTTTAATTGAATGCTTATTATTTGCAGAGATTTTTGCACATCGTATCCCTAATTCCCATAAAAATTACTTGAAACAGATCTTATTAATCCCATTTTGTAGACAAAGAGACTGAAACCCGTAATTATTAATGCATATCTTGTAGTTGTATATCTGATAAGGCATAAAGCTAGAATTAAAAACTAGATACTTGGTCTTTCCCCTAGTTTTCAACTTGTCCTAAATCTCTATAAAGCTGAATTCAGCAGGAATCAGTTTATGAAGCTCTCAAAGAGGATCCTTGGTTCTGGGTAGATCCCTGCACTGGTGAGCGGAGGCTGGAACAGACAAGCAGAAGCTGCTGAATATTTGCACAGCAGTCCCTACTGCACACGACGCTGCCTCCCCTCCATGAAAGCTACTCTGAGGCAGGAGGGCTCTTCCTCAAACAGCTGAGTCCTGGGGGGGCCACTGCCATGGCTAGCTTCTGAATACAGAGGGCAACTGGCCTGCGCTAGGGGAGGGAAGAGTGTTTTTTAGAGCAAGCTGGCTAACTTTTTTCTGTAAAAGATCAGTTGGGAAATACAGTTTTGTGCACTATACTGTCACAGACTCTCATCTCCTCCATTTTAGAGACAATAGGCGTAGGCAATATAGGTTTAGCTGTGTTAGAATAAAGCTTTCTATGTAAACACTTAAAATTTAACTTCATGCAATTTTTATGTCACAACATTATTCTTCTTGTAACCTCTCCAACTCCCCACTTATTTTAAATGTAAAATCATTCTTACCTCACCACCATTTACTTAGCAGATGGTGGGCCAGATTTGGCCTCAGACTACAGTTTGCTGACCCCTGTTTTAGAGTCAAATGATTTTTTAATCACCAATTTATACTAACAGTTAATTATTTTTAGTGCTTTTTTTATACCATGGGCTATGCTGTGCACTTGATTTTTTTCTAGGTTAAGATCTTTAAAGTTTAATTATAAAATAATTCCTAGATATAAAATTATATACCCAACATATATAAAAGATGTAATTTGTAATATTATAATGAGCCAATGTGCAAGCAACATCAATTTAAGAGGAATAAATTGCGAATACCTTTATGGCCACTGGTCTCCCCGTGCTGTGCTCAATCTCAAAAAGGAGGTAAATTTTGTATCTCTCAGCATTGTTTTTTCTTTTATGGTATAATATAACACAAGTGCAGAAAAATAAACATATACTTAGTTTAATTTCTTTAACAGGAAAGTTAATAAAAACAAAGGAATGCTGGCACTTATCCCACAGTGTTCCTCAATGAATACAAACCCATTTTCCTGAAATTAGAGATTCTTTTATCCTGTTCCATTTTGGAATCATATCCTGCCAGTGTATGCAACCCTTAAAAAGTATATATATATCATAGTATCATAATATATGTATTATTTTGAGTCTGATTTCTTTCAGGGAGTTCACAGTATCCTAAGATGTTTTGATTTGTGGCAATTTGGTGCTATTTTACTGTGGTTTAGTGCTGTTTTGTTGTGGTTTTAGTTTGCATTTTCCCACTGCCAATGAGATTAAGCATTTTTTATATGCTTATTAATCATCTGGATTCTTGCTTTTGTGAAGTGCCAATGCATGTCTTATACTTATTTTACATTGTATTTTCTGTTTTTCTTTATTCTGAATATGTGCGCTGTCAGTTGTATAAGGTACACTTTGTGGACATGGAAAAGGGCTTCTGGAAGTAGGGGAGGCAGGAGGGACAGGAGTGGAAGGGGAAGCACAAAAGGATCAAGAATGAAATGTACCTGTACTGATACCCCATAAGGAATAGATTTATTATGTATTGCCGACAAGTATGAATAAAGATTAGAAAAAAACAAATAAATAAATACATTCAAAGAGATTCTTCTACGTTTGTATTGCTTCTTTTGTGCTATTTTTTAATGATACAACATAATTTCTTATTGATGCTGTTTTCTTTTTAATCAGTAAAGTCTTTCCTTTCATGAGATAATGAAGATTTCTCCTATGTTACCATTTAAAGCCTTTATAATTTTAATTTTTTTGGAATATGTTCTTTAATTCTCCTGTGAATGTCTTTGTCTATGACATGAGATAATCTTCAACTCCTTCCTGTTTCCCTCCCTCCTTTTCTTCCTTTTTCCTTCCTTCCTTGGACATATCCAGCAGTCCTATAAATATCTATTAAAAAGTGTATCCTTTCCTAATGACTTAAAATGACAATTCTGTCAGAAGTAGCTGTCTTTTATCCCTGGGTCATTTTTCTGGGCATTTTATTCTATTTCATTGGTCTATTTGTCTACTTCACAATACAGGTACTTTTGCTATTTTAATTAATGCAACTCTAAAATAAACCTTCCTATCTATTAGAACTATGTGTTTTAGATTGAGAAAATGGTAGAAAAGAGATTGAAGATCAAAAACTAGAAACTAGTCTATTTAAAATATTGACTTATGAACAAGGAATATTTTTTATGTATCTAGGTGTACTTACAATTTCCTTAATAAAGCTTTATAATTTTATCTATAGTATTTTCTACATAATTTCTTACATATGGATTCATAACTCACATTTTCTGCATGTTGTTTAAGTTATAGGTTTAAATTTAATGTTCAAATTCACACATATATGGGTATGATTATTTCTTCATATTAAACTTATATTTAGCAATTTTATTTTACCTCTAAAATATTGTATATATAGATACATAATGTATTTTCTATGAGCACATTCATTTCATTTACAGAGAATGAAAGATTAGTTCTGCCTGTTCTATCCTTATATGATTTTTGTGCTATGTTTAAGTGATTGGTTACACTTCCAGTAATATGTTACATAGAAATACTGACAATTGAATTACTAATTACTTTTCTAATATCAAGGAGAAAGGCTTTCCTAGGCTTCAAAGATGGCCAATAATAATTCCTGCCTCCTAGAATTCAGACATGTAATCTCTTGGGTTTTAGTGTGAACTATTTTAGCAGCCTGCTTCTGCGAATTTGATGGAATTTAACTTCTGTATTTAGGCCTATAGGATTGTGATGCTCACTTACTCTTTACTGAGATACAGTTCACATACTACAGACTTTATTTATTTAAATTGTTCACTTCAGTGATTTTAGTACATTGAAAAAAGGTTACGCAACTATTACCACAATCTAATTATAGAACATTTTCAGACCCTCCAAAAGAAACCTTGTACACAACAGCAGTAATTACGTGTTTCCACCTACCCCCGTCTTAGGGAACTGCTAATCTACTTTTTTTTTTTTAAATTTGTCCATGGAGACGCATCATAAAAATGGAATCATATGACATGTGGTGTTTTGTTACTAGCAAGTTTTGATTAACATAATGATTTCAAAGTTTGTCCATGCTGTAGCATGTTACCACCACTTCATTTGTTTTTATTAGGGGACATTTGGGTTATAAATCCATGTGTTAATGGGTATATGTTTTTTCTACTTTTGTTTATTATGGAATATTCTGCTGCAAACATCTGGATACATAATTTAGATGGTGTGTATGTTTTTATTTCTCTTGGGGATATACTTAAGAGTGAGTTATCCAAGTCATATGGTTACGCTGTTTACCATTATGAAAAACTGCCAACATAGTTTTCAAAGTGGCTGTACTATTTTACGTTCCCAAAAGAAATATGAGAATTTTAATTTTTCCAAATCTTTACAGACACTTGTTTTTGCCTGTCTTTTTAATTATAGCTCTGCCAATGGATATGAAGGGGTATCTCACTGAGGGTCTGATTTCCATTTTCCTAATGGGCTTGTAAGCTTCAGCCTTGTTTCATACACTTATTGTCCATTCGTTTAGTTGCTTTGGCTGCAGGTAGGAGAATCATTTATATATTTTGAAATTGGATCATTCGGCTTTCTATTACAAGAGCTCTTTACATATTCTGAACCAAAATCCCTTATTAAATATATAACTTGTAAATATTTTTTAAGGTCTTTGATTTGCCCTTTTGTTTTACTGAGGATATATTTCAGAATAAGTCTTAACTTTTGTGTAGACTGATTTGTCTGTTCATTCTTTTATTGATGTGCTTTTGGCATACTAAAAAATCATCAAACCCAAGGTCACAAAGATTTATTTTTATACTTCATTACAATACTTTGTATGTGTTAGCTCTCAATTGGAGTCCTTTTATCTATTCTGAGTTAAGTTTTGTATGTATTATGACTTAGGAATCCATCTCTTTTTCTGTTTGTGGATATTCAATTTCACCAGTATCATTGAATTAAGAGACTATTCTTTCTCCACTGAATTATTTCACACCATTGTGGAAAATTAATTGACCATACATCTTAGGGTGTATTTTTCTATTGTCAAGTTGATTTAATTAATCTGTAAGTCTATCTTTGTGCTAGTTGTTGCCACACTGTCTAATTGATGTAGTTTTATCATAAATTTTGAAATTCAAAAGGTGAGTCCTTTAACTGTTTTTCTCCAAAGATTGTTTAGGTATTCAGGGTCCCTTACACTTTCACTTGCATTTTAGGATCAGTCAATTTCTACCAAAAAGGCAGCTGGGATTTATTAGGGATTATACTGAATGTTGATTATTTTGGGGGTTATCATTATTTGTGCAATATATTCTTATAATCTTTGAACATGGGATGCCTTTTCATTTATTAAGATCTTCCTTAAATTCTTTTGCCAATATTTTGCAGCTTTCAGTGCATGACTTTGAGGTTTTTGCTGTACTTCAGTATTTTAATGATTGCGAGTATTAAGTGTTGTATTATTAAATTTATTTCCCTGAACTTCACCTTATTATTTTTAGTTCTAATGAATTTTTTCAGTAGACTTATTCAGATATTCTATGTATGAGTTCATATCATTGGAAAATGCAGAGTTAATTTACCTTTTCTGGACTGGATGTGGCTTGTTCATCCTGCCTAGTTGCCCTGGCTAGAACTTTCAGTCTGATGATTACTACAAATAAAAATCAAACAGCGTGTATCTTTTGTGAGGCACATTTCAATTAGTGTACTATTTTCAAAGAGAACCAGGAAGCATTCATACTTTCATCATTAAGTATGATGTTAATTTTGAGTTGTTTTATTGATGCCTTCAAGCAACTTGGAGAAGTCTTTGTCCATTTCTAGTTTGTTGCACATTTTGATAATGCATAAGAGTTGAATATCTTAAATTCTTTTTTTGCATCTATTGAAATGAACACAAAGGTATTGCTCATTATTGCATTATTGTAATGTATCACATTAATTGCATACTGGGTATTAAACCAACAAAGTATTCTGGGAGCAATTTTTACATGTTTGAACCGCATAATCCTTTTTGTATTTTGCCACATCTTGTTTCAGAAATATTTTATTGAGTATTTTCTCGGTCATGCTGATAAGACTTCATGCTGCAGTTTTTTTGTGAAATTGCTGATCTTAGTATCAGGAGAGTACAAGTCTCACAAAAGTGGTGGTGTACACATGTCTGTTTGGTTTAGTTTATCATATTTTTCACTTTTTCCATTTCCTTGTTCATGTTATGTTTAGTTGCTTTGTCAATTATTGAAATTGAGATATTGGAGTCATTAATTATTATTGTTTATTATCTCTTTCTTCTTTTTCTTTTTCTTTCTTTCAATTACACTGGTTTTTGCTTCATTCATCTTGGAACTCTGTTGGTAAGAGTTCATGTATTTATAAATGCTGATATTAGTGATGAATTGACTCATTATAAAAATGTCCTACTTGAGCTGGGGATACAGCTCAGTGGCACAGTGCCTGTTGTACGAGGTTAAGAGTTTGATCCCTGGTACCGAAAAAAAAAAAAGATGTCCTACTCTATATTAATATTTGTTAATATTTCTTACTTACAGTTTATTCTGTCTGGTATTAGCCACTCATGTGTTATTCAGTCTGTTCTCTGCTGTGTGACAAAATCTTTTTTCAAACATACTTTCACTCTGTCTTTGACTCCAAAGCATGCCTTTGGTATATAGTTTGCCCTTGTTTTATAAATCCAGCATGGAAACATTCATCTTCTGATTGAGTAGTTTAATCCATTCATAAGCAATTTTGATGTTGATGTGGCCTGGCTTATATCTGCCATTTTACTTTTTGTTTTAAGTGTGTATTATGTCCTTTTTATTCTTCTTATTCTCCATATTTCCATTCAATATACCATTGGGTATTTTGTAGTGCAACACTTTAATTCCTTTAATGACTTAAAATTATTTTTAGAATTATTTTCTTAATGATTACTCTCATGAGTATAGAACACATTTTAAATTACAATAATTTCAAAGTTATACTTAGTTCTTCTGTATAGATCCATTTCTGTTCCACATTTTTCCTGTATTATTGTTACACATGAAATCTAAGTGTGTTACAAATACAATACTTTCTTGTAATTATTAGTTTTTACACACTTCTGCCCTTCAAAAAGACTGAACAAAAGATTGAAAACAATTATAAATTTATAAAATTTGTTATATTAGTTTTCTTTTAAAAATTTTGCTCATCCTCTTCATTTCTTCCCTTGAAGTTAACTACTTCAATATAATTTTGTTTCCACTCACCTCCTTTGTGTTGTTGTTTCTGAACACTTTGCATTTGTATGTTTTATAAGCAAAAGAATACAGAATGATGTATTGCTTTTAAATCAATCAAATGTAGAAAGGAGAAGAAATGAACAATTATATTGTCATTAGTAGTTATCTATATAATTATATATTTGCTGAAACTTTTTATTATTGCACATGCATTTGAATTACTGTCTGGCATCATTTTGCTTTCAGTGTGAACAACTTCCTCATTTTTTGTAAGGGTTGGTATCAGTAGTTCTTTTAGTTTTTGTTTATCTGGGAGTTTTTTAGTTATTCTATTTTTAATTGACATAAAAACTGTGGTGTTTCAATATATGTACACATTATTTAAAGCTTAGATGAGGGAAATCATAGCTATCCCTTTAATCATTTATCATTTCTTTAAGATAAAATCATTCAATAAAACATTTCTTCTAGCTTTTTCAAATATGCAGGGTGGCTCACTCCCTGGACCTGGAATAGCACTGATCATGGGCTGCCCTTCCTCTTCACACTCTGGACTTAGGACAGCATGGGGATCCAGATCATCCTTCCCCCCTACCCAAAAGACCACTGCAGTTCACAAACAATCAGTGACCCCTTCCACCACCTGCAAAACCTTGCTGAACTGATGGGAGCCTCAGCAACACCTTACCCATACAGAGGACCTCAATGGGCTTGTGACAATATGGTGAATTTTCCCTTTAAATAGAGGACGTTAGTGGGTAAACAGGAGCAGTAGGGAACTCCTTCCCAGCTATAAGACATTGGCAAGCCTGGCAAGAGTGTGGGTGAGTCTTTCCTCCATATAGAGAACAGCAGGTAAGTTGAGGAGAGTGCTGACAAGGCATCCCCCAACCCAGAGGAAATCAAAGGGACTTACGAAATACCCCGTGACACAGTAGGGTCCCAGCTCACGTGAGCACTATAGCCAGGTAGATGTGGGGGCCTGGAACAGCCTGAATCAGCCATAGTAACAGTTAGGAGCTAAGGGTTGACTTACATCAATACCCCTAGGCTAGTCAGCCTAGGAAGAATACAGGACTCAACCATCAGGCCCTGCAGGAGGACTTCAAGTGACTGGCCCTCCCCTTCATCGTAGGACCCAGCAACTGGACAAACATCAACCACACAGTAGGATGCTAAGACAGCCACTACAGAAGTTGAGACTAGTGGGATTGAAAGACCAAATAGTAACCCAAGAACTGAAAATGACAAAACAGAAAGCAAAATGCAATCTCAAACATCCAGTTCATCAGGAACAAGTACAGGAAACATCGACATAGAGGACATTAAAAGTCATACACCTGAAATTTCTGGAAAGATAGCAAGTGAAATAAAAAAAAAAAACAAATTTGTGAGACTATTGAAATCAGATTAGAAATAATCTCTCACATGAAGAAAGACATGACAACATTAATAAAGGATTTGCTCAGTATAGCTAGAGAAGACATAGATAAAAAAGTACAAGAGCATGGGAAAGTGATGGAAATCTTGAATGGACAGTATAGAACAGAAGTAAAATGCATGAAACAAATTCAAAGAGATATCCAAGAAATAAAAAAAATTCTATTGAAACCTGACAAAACTGTTTGAATAAAGCTGAGGATAGAATTTTGGACCTTGAGGACAGGATCACAGGTAGCAATCATGAAAGGAAAGAACTTTTAAAAATAACAAGGCATCATGAAATGACATTCAACAGCTTCAAGATGATGCAAAGAGAAACAATATAAGATTAACAGGCATCAATGAAGATGCAGGGATCAATGCAAATGACAGGAAAACTATTCACAGAATTAATAGCAGAAAATTTCCCAAACATGGGAAAAGAATCTGATATACAGGTAAGTGAGGCATATAGAATGCCAAACAGTCATAACCAAAATAAATCTACACCCAGATGTATAATAATTAAGATCCGAGAAATTCAGCATAAAAACAGAATACTAAAAGCTGTTAGAGAAAAGACACAACTCACCTATCAAGGAAAGCCTATTAGAAACAAGGCAGACTTCTCAGCACAAACCTTCAAGTAACGATGAGCTTGGAGTGAGGTGTTTCAAGTCCTGAAAGAAAACAACTTTCAACACAGATTGATGTAGCCTGCAAAACTTTCTTTGAAATTTAATGGAGAAATAAGATACTTCCATGACAAAGAACAACTGAAGAAATTCACGTCCACCAAACCAACCCTACAGAGAGTACTGAAAGACATGCTAGAGAGAGATAAAAATGACTACAATTCCCAGAACAATAACAGAAAGAAATCACCAGACAGGGCAAGCAGTTAAACAAGAGGTGAAAAGCAGAAAACCAACAACAGGAAAATGACCTGATAAAGTTGAGCCACTTCATATCAGTTATATCCATCAATGTAAATGCCTTCAATTCATCAATTAAAAGAAATAGGTTGACAGAATGGATCAAGAAACAGGATCCAACAATATGCTGCATACAAGAAACACATATGATTGAAAAGGAAACTCATAGACAAAAAGTAAAAGGATGGAAAATAATATTTCATGCAACAGGAACCCCCCCAAAAGCAGGGGTAGCTATTCTGTTTGCAGACAGTGTAAACTTCAAACCAAAAATGATCAAAAGAGATAAAGAAGGTCACTACATGCTTGTTAGTGGAAAAATTCAAGAGGGAGAGCTAACAATCATATATATGCACCAAATACAGAAACACTGAACTATATAAGACAAATACTAATAGACATGAAAAACCAAGTATGCAATAACGCAATTGTAACAGGGGACCTTAATACCCCATTGTCACAAAGAGATAGATCAACTAGACAAAAATTCAGCAAAGAAATAACAGAACTGAATCAAACCTGTGAACAAATGGACTTACTAGACGTTTACAGAATGTTCCACCCAGCAAGATCAGAGTACACATTTCTCTCAGTTGCACATGGGATGTTCTTGAAAATAGAGCATATATTGGCCCATAGAACATGTTTAAGTGAATGCAAAAGGATTGAAATTATCCTATGTATATTACCTGATCATAGTGCACTAAAATTGGAATTCAATGGCAAAAGAAACTGCAAAACCTACATAAACACATGGAAATTAAATAATAACCTCTTGAACAACCAGTGGGGTGCAGATGGAATTAAAGACGAAATTATATAATACATAAAATCCAGTGTAAATCCGGATACAACATACAAAAACTTGTGGGATGCAATGAAAGCAGTCCTAAACAGGAAATATATAGCAATAAATTGTCACATCAAGAAAACAGAATGAACACAAATAAACAAACTAATGCTATACCTCAAGCTCCTAGAAAAAGAGGAGCAAGTCAAACTCAAAGCTCATAGAAGAGAGGAAATTACAAAGACCAGAGCAGAAATTAACACAATTGAGACTAAAAAAAAAATACGAAGAATTAATGAATCAAAGAGTTGGTTCTTTGAGAGAATAAACAAAATTGACAAACCTCTAGTTAACCTTATCAAGAAAAAAAAAAGAAAAAGTTCGAATTTCAGCAGCAAGGAATGAAAAGGGAGAAATTATTACAGATCCTGTGGAAATTCAGAAGATCGTGAATATTTGCTTTGAAAATCTTTACTTACGTAGATGGAAAACACAGAGGAAATGGACAAATTCCTAGAAATGTATGAATTACCAAAGCTGAATCAAGGAGACATAACAATTTTGAATAACTGAATATCAGCTACTGAAATTGAAAATGTGATTAAAAACTTGCCAACAAAAAAAGTCCAGGTCCTGATGGATTCACAACTGAACTCTACAAGAAATTTGGAGAAAATTTAATGCCAATACTCCTCAAACTCTTCAATGAAATTGAAAGGAAAGCAATCCTCCCTAACCCATTCCTGCAGGCAAGTATTATTCTGATATCAAAACCATAGAAAGACTCAACCAAAAAGGAGAACTACAGGCCAATCTCCCTAATGAATATCGATGCAAAGATTCTTAGTAAAATACTGACAAACAGAATGCAGCAAATCATCATGAAGATTATACATCATGACTAAGTGGGATTTATCCCAGGACTACAGGGATGGTTTAGCATACACAAACCAATAAATGTAATACATCACATCAACAGAGCCAAAGCCAAAAATCACATGATCATCGCAATAGATGCAGAAAAAACCTTTGATAAAGTCCAACTCTTGTTCATGATAAAAACCTTACAGAAACTTAGAATAGATGGTATCTATCTCAATCTGATAAAAGCCATCTATGACAAACCAACAACCAACATTATACTAAATGGACAAAAACTGAAAGCTTTCACTCTAAAATCAGGAACAAGACAAGGATGTCCACTATTACCACTCCTATTTAATATAGTTCTGGAAACATTAGCCAGAACAATCAGACAAGAGAGAGAAATCAAAGGAATAAGGATAGGAAGGGAAAAAGTTAAGTTATCAGAAGTTAAATATTTGCAGATGACATGATATTCTGTATAGAAGACCCTAACAACTCCATCAAAAGGCTACTAGAGTTAATAAACAAATTCAGTAGTATAACTGGATACAAAGTCAACACTCAAAAATCAATAGCATTCCTGTACCCAAACAACAAAGTCACTGAGAGAGAAATTGTGGAAATAATACCTTTCACAATAGCATCCAAAAAAAAAAAATGGAATACTTAGGAATTAACCTAACAAAGAATGTAAAAGACCTATATGGTGAAAACTATATTACTCTAAAAAAGGAGATTGAAGAGGATCTTGAAAATGGAAAGATATCCTTTGCTCTTGGTTAGAAAGAACCAACATTGCGAAAATGACTGTACTCCCAAAACTGTTATACAGATTTGATTCAATCCCAATCAAAATAGCATTGACATACCTTACAGATCTAGAGAAAACATTCATAAAATTCATTTGAAAACAGAAGCGATGTAGAATAGTAAAGCTGTTTCTGGCAACAAAAGCAAGGCAGGAGGCATCTGAATCCTTGACTTGAAATTGTGGTACAAAGCTACAGTGATAAAATCAGCATGGTATTGGCAAAAAATAGAACAGAGGATCAATGGAACAGATTAGAAGATATAAATACAACTACAAAGACACTCAGCCACCTTATATTTGACAAAGGGGCTAAACATGTACACTGGAAGAAAGATCACCTCTTTAATAAGTGGTGCTGGAAAAATTGGCTTTCCATATGCCAAAGACTGAAAGTAGACCCATGTCTATCACCATGCAGTAAACTAAAGTCAAAATGGATCAAAGATCTACATATTAAAATAGAGACACTAAATCTACTGGAAGACAAGGTAGGTAGAAATCTTGAAGACATAGGGGTAGGCAAAGAGTTCATGAACAAAACGCAAACAGCACAGGAAATACTTCAAGAATCAACAACTGGGATCTCATCTTATTCAAAATTTTGCACTTCAAAAGAAATCACCAACAAAGTGAAAAGAAAACCTACAGAATGGGAAAGAATTTTAGCCAACTGTCCCTCAGACAAAGGACTTATATCTAGGACATATAAAGAATTGAAAAACATCTGGCCCCCCAAATTCAAAGACCCAATCCAAAAATGGGCATCTGAGATGAATACGCACTTCTCAGATAAAGAAATACAAATGACAAATAAATACACGAAGAAATGCTCAACATCACTGGTCTTTTGAGAAATATAAATTAAAACAACATTGAGATTTCATCTCACTCCAGAGAGAATGACTGCCATCAGGAAATCAACTGATAACAAATATTGGTGAGGCTGTGGGTAAAAAGAAACACTTCTTCACGGTTGGTGGGAGTGTAGACTGGTGCATCCACTGTGGAAATCAGTGTGGAAATTCCTCAGAAAACTAGGATTGGAAGTCCCATTCAATCCAGCTATTCTTTTTCTGGGTATTTTCCCAGAAAAATTGAAAATGTCATGTCACAACGATATACACGCACCCATGTTTATAGCAGTGCTATTTGTGACAGTGAAGTCTTTGAAACAACCAAAATGCCCATCAGCTGCAGAATGGATGAAAAAGATGTGGTATTTTAATACAATGGAATATACTCAGCTATAAAAAATGATGATCTTGAGGCTTTTATAGGTAAATGGAGGCAACTTGAGACTGTACTTATAAGTGAAATAAAACAGACATTTGTAAATATCATATTGCCTCCCTAGTGTAAAAAATAAATAATAATAATAAAAAACTGAAAGAGTAATAAGGTCCAAAACGTAAAATAGATATTGTAATGATGAAAGGGAAAGGAAGTGCTCAAAGTTAAAGAACAACTGGGATAGGGGAAAAGAGAAATGGAAGAAAGAAAAATTATATGTATGTAGGTATATAATATAACTATATGTGTAAGTGTGCAAGATAGATAACTATACTACTAATTCTCTGTTAGTTCATCAAAAAGAATAGTTTGTGTTGTCATTATTTGATTGATCACTTTTTATGCCTACCTCTTGTAAGTTGGACAATTACGTCTATGATAACAATATGCAATATGTTAACTAGTGTTGATTTCTTACTGTTTTTTTGTGAAATTCTGTATTATTTCTACCCTTTTTATGTTTTGCTTTGTAAAATAAAAAAAAAGTTCAAAAAATGCAGTATAGTGCCTTTATCTATAGTCACCCTCCGTACAATGGAACACAAGGAATTGTTTCTCCTGTCTCACCATAAACTCAATATACAATAGAGGTAGGATGGGGTATACCTCACCCCACCCTACCTCTATTCTCCCCAGTCTCTTGAAGATAACCTTTCTACTATCAACTTCTATGTCAACTTTTTAAGATTCCAAGTAAGAGTAAGATTCCATGGTAATTTTCTTTTTGCGCCTGCATTTTTTTCATTTAACATAATAACCTCTAGTCCCATCCATTTTGTTGTAAATGACAGAATTTCATTCTTTTTATGGATGAATAGTATTTTGTTGTGTATCTATACAGCATTTTCTCTATCTAGTCATCAACTGATGGACACTTAGGTTGCTTCTATTTCCTAGTTGTGAATAGCAGCTATGATAATAAACATGGGAGTCTGGATATGTCTTCTGCATACTGATTTTTTTCCTTTGGTTATATATACACTTAGCAATGAAATTGGGTGGACAGATGGAAGGTCATCGAATATTGATAGTTTTTATCCATCATTTCTTTGATTTTTTTTTTCAATTCCTCTCTCTCTATTACTGACACTTCTATTATGTGTTTGCTGGTGTGCTTTTGTCTTATTTCAATAAAGCTTTCTCATTTAAAAGACACTGATTTTATATTTTAGAACAGTTTTAGGTTCATAGAAAAATGTTCATGAAAAGTACAGAGGGATCCAACTGCCTTTCTGCCACCCCCTACTCAGATCCTTATTGATTTATCATCAGTATCCTATACTAGATTTATAAATTTGTTATACTCAATTAACCTACAATGACGTATCATGATTACCCAAATCCTATAGTTTGGGTACATTAGTGTACACTTTTGCTGTACCTTTCATGGGTTTTGCTAAAGGTATAATAACACGTATTGCTTATTATAGTATTGTACAAAATAGTTTTATTGCCCTAAAATTGTCTGTGCTTTACTTATTTACATCTCATCAAAGTCTACTAACATCTGGCCACAGATGATCTTTATTTACGCTCTTCTTGACTTTGGCTTTCCCAGAATGTCACATAGCTGGACACAAAGAATATGTAGTCTTGTCAGATGACCTTTTTGTCACTTGGTAATACACAGTTAAAGACTCTCTGTCATTTTATGGCCTGATAGTTCATTTTGTTTTAGCATTGAGTAATAATCCACAGTGTGAATTGCCACAGATTATTTATTCATTAGCCTACAGAAGGACACCTTGGCAGCTTTCAAGTTTTGGCAATTATGAATAAAACTGCTATAAATATCTAAGTGTAGGTTTTCACATGGAAAGAAGTTTTTAATCAGTTTGGGTAGGTTCTAGAAAGCACAATTTATGGATCTTACAATAATAGTTCACTTAAGTTTGTAAGAAATTGCCAAACTACCTTCCAAAGTGGTTGTACCATTTTGCATTCCTATCAGCAACTAATGAGAGTTCTTACTGTTCCATTCTTTCCAGCATTTTGTGTTACATGTGTTTTGAATTCAGACCATTTTAGTTGCTCTACAGTGGTATCTTATTGTTATTTTAATAAGCAATTTCTTAATGGTACATATGTTAAGTATCTTTTCATCTGCTTATTTGCCATGTGCACATATTCTTTGGTGATGTATCTGTCTAGGTCTTTTATCCATTTTAAAATTGAATGATTAGTTTTCTTACTGTTGAGTTTTAAGAATTCATTGTATATTTTGCATGAGAGTCTTTTATGAAGTAGGTCATTCATATATTTTCTCCCAGTCTGCCACTTGTCTTCTTATTCTCTTTCCAGGGTTTTCTACAGAGAAGAAATCTTCAGTTTAATAAAATCCAGCTTAACCATTATTTCTTCCATGGATCGTGCTTAAAAATGTTTCTGCTATACTCATGGTCATCTAAACTTTGTCCTGTATTATCTTCTAGAAGTTTTGTAGTTTTAAATTTAATATTTAAATCCACAATCCATTTTGAATTACTTTTAATGAAGTTTATAAGGTCTATTCTAGGTTCGCAGCATACAGATGTCCAGTTGCTTCAGTCTCATTTATTGAGGACACTACCTTGTCGGTATTGAGTTTCTTTCTTTCTTTTTGTTTTTTTGTTTTTTGCGGCACCGGGGATTGAACTCACAACCTCGCGCCTGCATGACAGGTGCGTAAGCCGCTTAGCCAAACTCCCGGCCCTGGTTTTTTGAGGCAGGGTTGCACTGTGTAACTCGGGCCGGCCTTGCCCTCGCGTTGTAGCCCAAGCCGGCCTCGAACTCACAACGCTCCACATACCTCAGCCTCCCGAGTGCTGGGATTAAAGGCGTGCGCCACCACGCCCGACTTTGTATTGAGTTTCATTTACTCCTTTAGCAAGGATAAGTTGACTATTTCTACAGGTTTGTCTGTGTGCACTCTATCCTGTTACTTTACTCTATTTTTCTAGTATTTCACAGGTATTATATTTTCCTTATCATTCTAACTTCATAGGAAGTTAATAGATCAGAAATTTCTAACTTTGTAATTTCCTTCTTTTTTTTTTCAATATTGTTAGATTTTTCAGCATCTCTTAAAAAGGAGTTGGTCAATAGTCACATGATAATTTTCTGAGATTTTAATTTGGTTTGCACTGAATCTATAGAAAGTTGTGAAGAACTGACACTTTAACAATTCTGTGTGTTGTTACCAATGGATATAGAATAACTCCCCAATTATTTATTTGGTTTCTTTTTCAGAGATTTATTTATTTTACTTCCTTCTTTTCCTGCTCTGGTAGTTTTTTAGATTGTTTAATATTTATTGACATACCTTCAAATTTGTTGATTATTTTTTTATCTCAACTGAAATCTATGTCAGCTCTCTAGTGAATTGTCTCATTTTTTTGTTAATAACTTTTTTCAACTCCCTTGCATCGTTTCTGTTTATGTCTCTGAATGGCTGGATGGCTGAACTCTAGAAAATTCTTTCTTAGCTGGCCCTGAATAAGCTGGTCCCTATGGGGCTCTTAAGACAAAATCTTTCACTTCTGTATCACTGAGCCTATGAATGGTAAAGTCCTGGTGGTTCCTGAGATACCCTCAAGCCATTTTTCTTATTATTCTGATACAAAGTACTTGGGTTCTTTACAAGGCTAGTATTTTCCAGCATCTTTATCTCAACTTAACAGATGCTTTCTTTCTGGCAAAACTGAGAACTTTTCATATAGTTTCTTTGCTTCTATTTCTCTCTAAATCTGGCTGAAGTTGCCCGAAGCACCTATGTCATAATTTAAATGTTGGGCTGCCTTCGAATTTCCTTCATCAGATTAACTAGCCCACCACCTTTAATCTCAGTTTCCTGTAAACTTTTAGAATATGAGAAAAATACAAATTTTTCTTTAGAATGTAACACATATAGGTTCTAATCCAACTGCCGATGGAGTCCTTTTTCCCAACCGAAACCTCCTAAGCCTGGTCTTTACTGTGTACATTTTTATAAACGTTTTTGTCTTTTGAGTTCCAACCAGAATCTTCCATAAATTTTATTTTACATCACATTAAGCTTCTATTACTGGCATTTCAAAACTTTTCCATGCCCCCCCCCAAATTACTTCTAAGATTTTCAAACCACATTGTCAGTCATAGTCATGGCAATGACTTCACTTCTGTATGAAAATCTGCCTTTGTCACCATCTCACCCATAAAACTTAATACCTGATGCCGATGACATCAAGACAAAGTTTATTTTGGTTCATGATTTTAGTCCACAGCAGAAATAGCATCATGGAAGGGTCTAGAGAATGAAAGATGCTAACCTTACGATGGCAAGGAGGCAAAGAGTGAAAGGAGATGCTGGGGAGGGAGATATACTCTTCTGGGTCACTGGAAATAACCCATATCCAAGCAAGTCAGTCATAGTGCCCCCATATACCAATCATCTTCCCAAACTCACCTCTAAACACATACATTCTATATGTAAATCACATAATGATATATATGTTTTCTTAGAATATGAAGGGGGTCATGGCAAGTGTTTACACGCCTGCATATATGAGCAGAATTTGATTTAATATTTATTTCATTAGAATATTTACATCTGCATTCATTAATAAGAGAGACTATCAATTTTCTTATTAAATTTTGTCTATTGGATTTGGTTTCAGGGTAATTCTTGCTACCTGTTAGAAAACATCTGTCTTTCTCTACTCTTAGAGATATTTTACATTTCTTATAAAGTTGGAATTTTTCTTATTTTAACATTGGCTATGATTCATTGATGTTGCCATCAGATCCTGGAAGTTTCTTTACAGTGAAAATTTTAGTACAGATAAAATTTCTGTAATGCTCACACAGGATTTAGATTTTTTATTTCTTCTTGAATCACTTTATCTAAATTATGTTTTTCTCTAGGACCTTTTAGATTTATTCTCAAATTGCAAATATACTGGCATAAAGTGTTTGAAAAGTATATTAATATGCTCTTAATTACAATTGAGTAGGATGCTATTTTGTTTCAAATTCTGATGTGCTTGTGTCTACATTATTCTTATCTGAACAGTATTGCAGGAAGTTTGTCAATTTTATTAATGTTTTTATACAAACAATTTCTGGCCTTGGTTTTTCTGTTTTCTATATATTTTATGTTTTATTCATTTATGCTCTTATTTCTTATTTTCTACCTCCTGTAGTTTCTTAAAAGTATTTTATTTTCATTTTTCTAACTTCTTGATACGAATCAGTTAGTCTCAAGATAGTAATTACTGTTAAGCAGTAACTCAGCAACTGCAGGTTTTATACAAATAGGTGTACTATTAAACAACACTAATCACCAACTTGTACTCAGTGTGTATTTTCCTGTGACTTTTCTATCCACTTAACAAATGGCACATATTTAATTTTATATAATTTTATAATTTCTATTATTTAATAATTATAAATTTATACTATACACCTAGAAAAATAACACTAGAGCTCAATGCATTTTCACAGCTAGTGTCCTGGTACATCAAAGAAAATATATTAGCATTATCTGAGCTCCCTCTGATTCTTTTCCCACAATCATTCGACCTCACACCAAAACAAAATGAAAAACAAAAAACCCCGCAAAAACTACTTTCTACTTCCAGCATTTGTTTTATGTTTAATTTGTAAACATGTATCAATTTTAGTAGGTTCCAACACTCTGAATTATTTATTTGTTGTTCTACATACTCCGCTATTTCTATAGTTTCCTAAACAGATTACTTAAAGTTGCAGGAAAGTCTTTTCTTCTAATCTTAATATCTCACCGACTTGTAAATAAGCTTCTAGTTTATTCTTTCTTCCCTTTATTTATCTATGATTTGGTCCTATCTTTCCATAAGCTTAGTAATTTTATTTTTAATGTTGGCTATTATATTTGAACATACTTTAGAGGTTTCACAGATAATTACTTTCCTGAAGAAACAGTTTATTCTCTTCTGCTAGGTGTATGATTTAGGTCTAAAATGTCCCTGAGAAGTTTTATGTGCCTGGAATGTGACTGAACCATGGCAAGGCTATACTCATCAGCAGATCCATAGAATCATGAACAGTAGCTGACCCAGTTGCTAGGAGGTGAAACCTGGTTGCAGGTGAGTCACTAGGGGCACAGCCTGGGAGTGTGTGATTTTTTTCCTTGGTTCCTAGCTTTTTCTCTGCTTTCTGGGTGCCTTAGGGTGAACAGCATTCCTCCATCATGCCCTTGCATCACAAAGTTTCTGCCTCAGAGCCAATTGACCATGGACTGAATCCTCTGAAAACTATCAGCCAAAACATTCCACTCCTTTAAATTGTGGGTGTCGGGTACTTTGTACCAACAACAGGAAAAATGGTTGATACAGAGGGGGAAGCAGAAATTATGAATCTAATCTTGGGTAAGAGTGCAATGGCAAGCAGAAATACCAAAACAACACCCAGGATTTGGAGGCAGATTTATTTTACGTCAATGGGTACTGACTGGAATCTCTCCCAAAATATTAGGCCCTGATCTCTGCTAATCTAGGGCTTATACAGAATAAGCAAACAGGAAGTACAGAGGCAGAATGGCTTGTCTGTTAGGTATTAGTTTATACAGTGTGCATCATAGTGACCAGGTATGCATCACAGTGACCAGCTATGCATAACAGTGACCAGTTGTTTCTAAGAGACAGAAGCAACTGGAACTGGAACAGGAACTATTACCTGGGCAACTAAGAAACTGAAGTATCCTGGCTGGCATGGCATTTTCTGTTACCTTTCTTCACTCTTTTGGTTTCCCCAGCAAATCTTTGCTGAGAATATTACCTGTGATCTTTTGAGACAAGGACCAACTAGAAGCAGTAACATTAAAGTTGTCCGTGATCCTAGGATGGGCTCTAGCCAAGGTTCCAAAGATTGTCTTATTACAGAGTTTTTTTTTTTTCTAAATTCCTTTTAGGTAGAGACATAATTTAGGCCTATCTGTTCTGTAACATTACTCTGGCAAGGTAGTGAGGGAGTTAATCTGATCTGGGAGAGTATCCAATGTGCCTTTGACATGCATCAAATCTTGTCATGTGTTTGATTATTTTATGCCAATTGTCTACAGAGTTTAAGGCAAAATGACGGTTAGCAGGGGGCAGGGAAGCAAGAACTGGGGTAAATGGACACAAAAATCAAGATACAAAAATCAAGGGGAATAGGTATGGAACTGAGTCCTCAGGCTTCAAGCATGTGTGGACTGGTCAGTGACCAGAGTGACCAGAGCATCGCTTTGAGTGCATTGTCTCTTCAGAGTGAGTAGTCTGGTCCAGGTAAATTTTTAAGCAGATCTAAGGCTGAATTTCTGAATCTTGCAGAGGTAGTTAATATGCAC
Source organism: Dasyprocta punctata (assembly GCA_004363535.1). Taxonomy (NCBI): domain Eukaryota; kingdom Metazoa; phylum Chordata; class Mammalia; order Rodentia; family Dasyproctidae; genus Dasyprocta; species Dasyprocta punctata. The sequence goes on along the minus strand of RJWM01008454.1, from coordinate 14,719 downwards.
CTGACTTATCCATGTATGAATTACGAGTTGTTTTTGTCTATATATTTTTAAATGGTGAGAGTTCACTGTAAAGCATGTCAGGGCCAGTTACCCAGATGCTGAAGCCTGAGCTGATTGTAAGGATATGGGAGCCAGCACTACAGCTTGAACTTAGAGAACAATTGATAGAGGGAGTTCTGGCTTGGATCTTCTGGGAATAGTGGGTCAGTCAACTGGATTCCCAGAGGGGGCTTAGGCCTTTGGACTGGATTATTTTGTTTCATTTGTGGCAGGTGTCCAAGCAGCAGCAGGAAGCAGTTTGTTGTGCAGGTCGTCTCAGCAGGAGAGTTTTGGCCAAAATGGTTTTGTCCAAGGTGACCACTGCATATCTAGCCTGTCACACCTTATTCTTAACAGAGCTTCTTCCATCTGTAAACAGAGTGTCCTCAGCATCCGTCAGGGTATCCATTTTTTAGAACAGTTCATCCCAGTACAGCATGTAGCACCTGGACAGTTAGGTCCCAGTCTAACGTGAGCTTGTCAGCTTTTTAATCAGAAGGGCAGTTTCTGTCAGAGTCTGGCGGCAAAGGGGAGAGGCAGTGCTTAGTGACAAAATCACAGGCAGGCCACTGGGCACTCCCAGGGGCTGACAGTGAGTAAGCATGATTGTTTTTGTGAACCCAGGGATCCAGATTTTATAGAGCCCAGCAGCCCCAAGAAATTTTTGGAGTTTTTTTTCTTGTAACTAGTTTCTGCCAGATACTATAGCAGAGTTTTTGTGCCTTTCCAGCAGGCAGCTTAGGTGTTGAAGACGGTCTGGCTGACAGGAGCCAACTGAAGACAGAAGATATTATTTAGGTCCAGGCAAGTGTACCAGAAGGCTGTGGGTGGCAGAAGACCGAGGCAACATATATGGAGGGCAATCATGGCAGCATTGCCAGCTCAGAGATCTTGAACTGGCTTCACAAGCAGGAGAGGTATTCAGAATGGTGGAGCTGAAAATGACAGAGAAATGGGCTACCTCAGAGTTCCCAAATCTGTTGTCAGAACCTCCCTAAAAATAGTAAAAGGGTTCCCAAACCCTTGTGACTTTGTTGTTGATAGCATGGAGATCTTGCCCAAGATGATTGTCTTTCAAGCTGATGTGTGGCTGGCTGCCTGCTTGTGCTTTCTGTGACATCTGAATGGGGGTCATGGTGAGGCATCATGATTGATGGTCAGGCCCAGAGGCAAGTCTTTAGTTTGTTCTTCTAGGAGGAGAGTTTTTAGAACTTCAGGATTTCAGTTATCAGTCTCAGGTTGATACAGGGACCATCTTCCTTTTGGGGAAGAGTCTGAGTCGGAAGTGCAGTGTTAAATGAGAGGGAGACTGACTGACTGGTGCAAGGGAGATGGTTGCTTCTAACTTTAAGAAGAGGTCTCTTCTCAGAAGTTCCGTGAGGACTGGCTTATACAGGAATTCATATTTGGCAAGATGTCCTCCCAGGCTGCAAGTTTGTGCCGGCAGAAGGGACAAGAGGCAATAGTCCCAGTTATTCTGATGATTGTACTGTGGGCTCCCAGTGGCCCAGCTGACGAACACAGCCTGGTCTAGCCTAGTCTGAGCCTGTCAGATGATGGAAGTGTTGTCATTTGATCTGGGTTGAAGCTTTTGAGAATTCTTATCTTTTTATTTATTTTTTAGTGTCCTTAGTTCTTATAGCTCATAGCCAGAGGATATAGTCATCTATCAGATTGGATTTTTTTTACAGACATGAGGTATCTTTTTTATAAGTTTTCTGGCTAACAGTAGTTAATGGACTTCTTGACCCCCCTTTTTGATATCTTTGAGAAGTGGTCAACTAGGTTGTTTCCAGGCAAGGCAACCTTTGAAAAGACCATTCCACTCATTCATCAGGACGGACAGTTCAATTTTTCTCAATCAAAATGTGAAATTCAGAAGGAATTGCTGGTAGTCATCTCCATAAAAACCTTTTTCTTGTAGTCAGGGACTGTGGGTTTTGACTAATTAGTTCTTATCCCTGAGTTTCTAGTGTGTGTCATATATCCTTGAACATTGGGGCAACAGAAAGAAGATGGGTGCATCTCTGATAGAGACTATTCAGATGCCCACCTGGCCATGTCCCTTGTGTGGATTTAGGTGTGACTTAGCTAAGGAGGGTGGGAAGTCTCCATTATGCCATATGTCAATCACCACAAAACCACTGGTAAGGGCCCAATCAGCCACCATGACAAGCACTTCCCAGTCTTGGTGCACAGATGGAGCAGTCTGTTGTTTACACTATTTGTTCCACTCACTCACACATTCATTCAGCAGACACTCAGAGGTTAAACATTCCAACCCCCTGTCTCTTGACAGCGGCCTTAGCCAACAAGAGTTGATTAAGCTTTTCTTTTGTTTGAATTGAGCAGATCTGACAGACTGACTAACTGAGATGGCCCTGGGTGTTTTACCAGAATTGGGCAGGCAGGCAGAGAGACAGATTTTATCTTCCTCCCTTTAGTGTCCAATGTAGGCTGCCAGGAATTCTCCAGACATCTGAGGGGACGCAAGAAATCTCAAAGGCATGCCTTCCCACCAGGGCCTGGAGAGGTCCTTGCTCTGTATGCAAGGACCATGGCTGGTGACCAAAGATGTCAGCATGTTCAGTCTTCCTAGCCTAAGTACCAGATGCAATGGCAAAGAGAAACACTGAATCAATATCCAGAATTTGGAGGCAGATTTATTTTTTGTTGATGGGCACTGATTGGGATCACTGTCAAAATATCTCACCCTGATCTCTGGTGGTCTAAGGCTTATATGGAATAAGCAAGTAGAAAGTATAGAAGCAGAATGACTTGTTAATTGGGGAATAGTTCGTACATTGTGCATCGTAGTGAACAGCTTTGCGTCACAGCGACCAGCCGTTTCTAAGAGACAGAAGCAACTGGAACTGAAATAGGGCCTATTGCCTGGGCAACTAAAAAACTGAAGTATACTGACTGGGGGAACATTTTCTGTTACGAGAATGGCTTGAGTTTATAATATTTAGTCTACCTATGGTTACCTCTATTTTTAAACACTCCAGAGATTTCAATATAGCATCATTTAGAAAGATAGAGAAATATTCCCACCATTGAGGACAGTAAATTACTCATGACTTCTTTAACAGTTTTGACAAATTGTTGATACATATATGCATACATATATATATGTTTATATATATGTATACATATGCATATATATGTGTATAATATGTTTATACGTATGCATATATGTATGGCAACAACAGGAAAATTTCTGAGTCTTAAACCATTTATGTCCACAAAAAATAATTATGATTATGATTCATTAAAGAAAATTGAATTGTGAGAAAAAAACTAGGTAATAGAGAACCCCAATACTAATAATGAAGTTCACAAATTTTATTGACAGCCTTCTTACCAAATGGACATGTGAGTGTGGGTGTGCACACATACACACATACACATATGTGCATGCACACATAGACACACTTCCCTAATCTCTGATGCTTTCCATCTGTCAGGGAGAACGAATCTTTCCAATCATTTTTAAAACCATTCTGTTTTTGTGAAGCTTTAAGCTCGTACCCAGTGAAAGCTTGGCAGGAAGCATACGCTTCTTGCTCAAGTTCCTGAACACGACAGCTGTGCTTCTCTCACACAACTTGGGAAAATGTTCCCAGACTTAATCAACGGGCACAAAGCAGTAGAGGGGCTAAACACAGCCTGTGTCACAGAGCATCCATAAATGTGTCAATTTCTCCCTTCTAGATCTGCTACCCTGCCTCTTTTTAAAAAATCAGTCTCTATTTTTTCAATCTGTGTCACTTTTCAATCTGAAACTGTGTCTATTCTTGTAACACATACTGCAGTGTCTTGTCCTCTAGGTCATACAGCTACTCAGAGCAAGTTAAGCAGAGCTAATGTCCACTTTTCTTTCATATCACTTACATTAAACATAAGAACATATGTATATTCTTTCATATGTATTTTTTTTTCATTTGGGAGTATTTCCATATTCCTTTTCAGTATTTGTATCAGATGTACTTTGTGAATATCATCAGCAATAATATACATATTTGAAATTGAATAGTAGCAATTAGTTGCGAGATGTCAGATTCAACATTAGGTGGTCTAACCTCCCCACCACAATATCAGTCATTGTATATATTGTTACAAGAATTATTCATATAGGTGTTATCTCTATAAATGAGTAAGCTGATATTAAATGATTTGCTTTGATTACACAGTTAATAAAATTAATAAAGATAATTTGACATTGACTTTTCAGTATCACAGTCTCTTTGAGAAAGGGCTGAAAGTTAAGAAAAGAAAGTCATTGTGAAGATCAATTCAAATGGTGATACCTTCTGTTCTCTTGTCCTTTCATTTCAAGGCACTTTTCTTGCTACTTGGCTCCTTGTCCTGTGTAACTCTTACTGCTCTGACTGTAAATTTTTGACTTCCATTATTAAGAGTTCTTTCATCTGACTTTTTTTTTCTTGATTTCATCTGATTATACAACATTAGGTCATCATAGATGGTCTAATGCAGGATTTGTAATCATAAGATAGGTGTTTGGAATAAATAAATGTCTTGTTACCATATCTTTGCAAATATCCATAACTTTTGAGTTTGTCAAATGCTCAAAGTGAATCCCAATTATTATTTAATTATTATAAGAAAAGGTATCTTCCTTTTGGGTTTAAGCAAGGAGTGCATGAGGAAATATTTAGTTTTGTAAAACAAAAATGGAGTTATTCCAAAGAAATGGTGCCATTTTTACTAAGCTTATAAGATGAATTTGGTTGAAGTTGGAGATTTGTATTTATTAAGCTATAGACACCGAGGAAGATGTTTTAATTAGATTAACTCTTAAAATAATGCAGTATAAAGTGAAAATATTACTTTGGTGAATGTCTTTAGAATCATTGCAAAATATTGGAACAGTTTAGCATTTCTTTTGTTTGGGTTTTAAATAAGGAGGAGGACAGCTGTACATATTTAATCATTTTAAATTTGTTTCTAATACACTATATTTTCCATCAGTTAGTTAATCTAACTTGTAAAACAGAAGAACTCATTGGAGAGAGGTAGTGACACAAGTGTATAATTAAGTAAAATGTTTATAGAAGCATTAGCTGTAACTTAAATCTTGAATATAATAATAAGTCTAAAGTTTCCCATTAAAATTTAAAGTTAAATTGACTTATGCCCTCAATTTGAGTAAATGACTTGGTCAGTATTGAATTCCAGGAGATCATCCAATTTTGGGGTAAGGATGAGGACAAGAATTTCTGTTTTTCTTATATCCCAGAAACTCATCAGTATTAGTGCATGCCAGAAGCTGATTTAACTCTTAGCCAATCAGCATTTAGCCAACTTTTAATTTCAGATTGTCTCTAATTTGTAAGGATTTTATGAATTCGAAATTGGTCAGGTAGCTTAAAGTCTTGGATCTAATGAGACCCTAAAGGTCACTGGGTTTAAAACTTCATCCCTGCAATACTTCTCTTAAGTGAGTGCCAGGCAAGAGAGTTAGAACTCTCTGATGGAAGTTCCTTGATGTCACATGACATACTGTCAGTTTGGGATAATTCTTCTTCTTATGATGACTTGTATTTCAGCTGAGCTGTGTCTCCCTATAACTTTCACCCACTGGCCTTTGGATCTCAGAAACTATATCTGATCTGTCTCATTATTGCAGATTTTTGAGGCAATCTGTTTAACTATTTATTTTTGATACTAATATCCAAGTGATGCAGAATTATTTAACCTAGTAGTTCAGATTCTCAAGTATATTATACTTTAATACCTGAGTCCTTACTGACTCTGAAGGAGTTGTCCCTCCCAGGATTAGGTAATTTTTAGAGATAGTGAACACCTGTTGATTTCAGGACCTAAAGAGAGGAAGGGTTGAGTCATTTATTTGTAAGACAACCCATTTATCAAGGACTGTTGTTGCTTGCCCAGCATCAGCTCATGCTGGAAGAGCTGGTTAGAAATTCTTTTCTCTTTCAATCATGGGGTGATTGCTCCCTGGATTATAATGGTCATTTTAGGAAAGAGACATTGCATATCTAGTGGAGATACACTCTGTGGTAACTTGAATAAGAGAAAGTCTCAGGTGGGTTTTGCAGGACTAAAACTGCTTCATCCAAAACAGACATTATTGTGGCTATAACCGCGGTTTAGGTAATAAGCATATTATCTCTATATATGTCAGTTAAAAGTGCCTTTGATGTTTGTGGGAAAAAACAAGATACCTAGAATTCACTTATTTACTCATTTATTCAATCTGTATTTGCTATACCCTTATATTTCCAAAAAAACATAATAGGTTTTAAAGATACTTGCAATCCATATATCAAATGATTCCTAGTTTCACTGGTAATTGGTAAAAACCCAATTAAACCCAGGAGATATACTTTTACAGTAATCAAATTGGCAAATATTAAAAATTCTGACAATATGAACTGTTAGCCCAAATATGCCAGAAGTTCCTCAATGCCTACTAAATTAACAACACTCTTCACTGCTACCATTCAAAAGGCTTTGCAATTATTTCAATTAAATGTCTTTCTATTACCCTGCTCACAACATAGGTATTAGTGCAGATGATCACTTGGTTCTTTTCAGAAATAGCCTTCATTTCAAGTTGTGCTTTTTTCTCACTCTCTGCCAATCATAATTTAACCCATCATTTAAATCTATTCAATGTTATATCATCAATCCAGCATTTTTCTAAGCTTTGAAGCTTACTGTTAATATTTGTATAATAATGATAGTACCTAAAATACAGTGTGCATTTAGTCAACAAGAGAAACTATGAAGTTTTATCTCATTAATATCCACAAAATACTGAGATGATACTATTATTATTTTTGCTGAGAAAGAAAATCAGGGTAGAGAAAGTTTCAGTGACGATACCAAGTACATTATAGTGACAGGTTGCAAAGATTTTTAAACCATAAGATTTATTTTATTGAAGGCCTACTCCTGGTCTATTTTGCAGATTAAAAAAATGGAGGTTGAGACATGTGAAATACTTACCCAAGGTAATTTTATTATTCCAATCTCCATGCTCAAATTTTTCCATTTTTTATGAATGTTATTGGAAGCTTGGTATTTTCACAGAAGTTAAACCTCCATTGTCATCTTAGTTTCTTGCATAATGATCATATCTCTACTAGGATCTGGTAAGTTCTTTGTGGTAAGCTCTTTGCTTTTTGAAACTATAATTTTGAGGGCTTAACTTAAAGTCCTCCCAGGGTATATGCTCATTAAATATTTTGACATATATATTAGTGCAAGTCAATTAATGACTCAGAGACTATTATCTCATTTGATAAATGAGGAAAATAAAAGTATCTCTCTTACCGTTTCAAAGGGATATTCAAGGATTTGGTGATATTATGTTTATGAACATGTTATAGTATGTATATTCATTGTACCATTTAGTTCTAAAATGTTATTACCAAAAAATGCAATGGAGACTTAATTTGCATCTACTTTTAAGCAGTCTTTATCAAATATACCTGACAGGATAAGCTTCAAAGCTCTTAACAAAGGCTTTTGCCTTCTAGACATTGTAAATTTGTAGAAGTCAGTGTCATTGAGAATGTTGCTTGGGGGTTAAATATTAAAGCAACCTTTGAGATCTGATGATGAACTGAAATCAATTACATGTAGCTGTAGGATACCTGCCTCCTACATCTCTGTGAATTAACAGCTACCCAGAAACTAATGGTGAGCACTAATTTTTAGAAATTCCTGCATATATATATATATGAGAGAGAGAGAGAGAGAGAGAGAAATAAATCTTCCTTGAGAATGATAAGTATTTCATGAAAAGGCAGTGATAGTACAATGAAAATGCAATCAGCCAGTTTCCATGATCAGGGTCTTTTCATAAAATAGATGCTGTGTACAAAATGACAGTCTCTTTGCTCCCCTCTTATTGGTACTTAGAAAGGTCACTTCCTGAATTTTAAGTCAGCAATTCAACTTAACAATTTGGCATTGGGCAACTGTTTCAGTATATTTTTTTTTAAAGAGGCACAAAAGGAGAAAATTTTCCACACCACATTCCTTTATAGCCCTTATGGGATAGCTAAGGTATGGCGTCTGTATATGACACAGGTATACCACAATAAATACTATAGTTTTTTAAAATCATGTTAAACATACTTATTTCCTAAACACTTATTGTTTTATGTTCAAAATACCCAAATCCTTTCTTTTAGTTGCTTGATACATGCAATGAAAAACCATTAACTGTAGACATTCTACTATACAGTAGCACACCAGAACTTCCTCTAAGGATACTTCTGTTCTTATTGATCAGCCTTTTCCAGTTTCCCCCACTGTAATGTCCTGGCACTCTCCTCAGCCTCTGATAAGCACTGTTCCACCCTAAACATATATGACATCCTCTTTTTTAGATTCCATGGAAGTGAGATAATGTCGTACTTGTCTTTCTGTGTCTGGTTTATTTCATTGAATATAATGACCTCCTATCCCATCCGTGTTGCTGTAAGTGGCAGACTATCATCTGTTTTTATGGCTGAATAGCATTCGATGGTATATATGTGTCACATTTTTTTCCATCCATTCGTCAGTTGATGGATGGGCACTTGGGTTGCTTGCATTTCTTGGCTGTTGTAAATAGAGCTGCAATAAGTGTGAAACTGTGAGTGTCCCAGTGACATACTGATTTTATTTCCTTCAGGTATAATTCCCCATGGAGTGATTACTGGGTCATGTTGTACTTATACTTTCAATTTTTGGAGCAATCTCCATACTTTTTTCCATATTGGATATACTAACCTACATTCCCAGCAGTTGTGTGCAAAAGTTCCTCTTTTTTTTTTTTTTTTGCACATCCTCATCAGCACTTCTTATCGTGTGTGTTTTTGAAAATAGCCATTTTCACTGGAGTGAGATGATATCTCATTGTTGTTTTGATTTATGGTTTGATTTGTACTTTGATTGCAATTTGATTTGTGGTCTACCTGGTGATTACTGACTTTCAAAATCTTTTCATATACCGCCTGGTCTTTTCTATGTCTTCTTTTGCAAAGTGTCTATTTAGGTATATTACCCATTCTAAATTGGATTCTTTGGCTTTGATATTGTGATTTTTTTAGTTCCTTAGTTTTACTCACTGTTCAGATATATAATATGCAAACATTTTCTCCCATTTTGTAGATATCTCTTTAGGCTGCTAAAGGTTGTTTCTTTTGCTATGATGAAACATTTCATTTTGGTAGAAATCTACTTGTCTCCTTGTGCTTATGGCTCCTCTGCATTTGGGATGCTGTGCAGAGGAAGCCCTACCCATTCCAATGTCCCGAAGCACTTCATCTGTTTTAGTCTAGTGTATCCATAATTCTTAAACTGAAGTTTTTAATCTATCTGTAGTAGGGTTTTCCTTTTCCTTTCTTTCTTTCTTTCTTTCTTTCTTTCTTTCTTTCTTTCTTTCTTTCTTTCTTTCTTTCTTTCTTTCTTTGTAATGGTACTCAAACTGAGGACCTCACACTTGCCAGGCAGACACTGTGCCACTGAGCTATATCCCTGGCCCTGTAGTAGTTTTTTCTGTGTCTGGTGAAGATGTAGTGTCTACTTTCATTTTCCTGTGTGTGGATGCTCTCTATTCCTGGCACTATTTATTGAAAAGACTTTCCTTTCTCCAATGTAGGTTCTTAGTGCATTTGTGGAAAATCAGCTGACTGTATATGTGTAAGTGGGTTGTTCTTTATTCAGTCTCACTCCCTATATCCTGTTTTTATATAATACAATGTCTTGATTACTGTAGCTCTGTCATATATTTTGAAATCAGATAGTGTAATGTCTTCTGTTTTATTCTTTTGTTCAGAATTGCTTTAGCTTTTGTGGTTCCATATACATTTTAGGATTATTTTACTATTTCTTTGAAGAATATCATTAGTATTTTGGTAGGGATTGCATTACATCTGTGGATTGCTTTGAGCAGTATGGGTAATATTTTACCAATATTAATTTTTCTACTCAGTGTATGACTATGGGATGTATTTCCATTCTTATGTCTTCTTCAAATCCTTTCACAATAGTCTTATAGTTTTAATTGTAGAGATCATTCACTCCTTTGGTTAAATTTATTCCTAGTTTTTTTAATATTATGTTAGCCATTAAAATGAGATTATTTTCTCAATTTTACTTTAGATAGTATTTTTTATTTTTTAATATTAGCTTTGTATTCCACAGCTCTATTGAATATATTTCTTAGTTTTGGTAAATTTTTTTTGGTGGAGTCCTTGTGAGTTGTATATAAGTTCATATCATCTTCAAACAGTAACAAATCGACTTCTTTTCAAATTTGGAGACTTTATTTCTTCCTCATAATTTTTCTAGCTAGGACTTCCAATATTATGTCAATTCAGATCTTAAAGAAAAAATTTTAGTTTCTTCCCATTCATTGTAATGGAAGCTATTGACTTATATGTGATCTTCACTGTGTTTAGCTTTAACCCTCTGCACTTAATTTATTCAGTGCTTATCTTGGGGAAGAGATATTGAATTTTATCAAATATATTTTCTGGAACAATTGAAGTAATCATACTATTCTTTTCCTTCATTCCATTAATGTGCTTGATCACATGTATTGATTTACTTATGTTGCACTTTACTTGGTTTCCTGAGATGAATCCCACTTGTAATAGTGAATAGTCATTTTAATATGCTGCTGAATTTAGTTTGGAAGTATTTTATTTATAAATTTTGCTTTGAAATTTTTGGCTTGGTCTATTGTTTTTTTCTTGCCTTGCCTTGCCTTGCCTGGCCTTTCCTTTCCTTTCTTTCCTTTCCTTTCCTTTCCTTTCCTTTCCTTTCCTTTCCTTTCCTTTCCTTTCCTTTCCTTTCCTTTCCTTTCCCTTCTTTTCCCTTCCTTTCTTTTCCTTTGTGGCTCAAAACTACTATGACCAATTATGGATGATTCCAATTAGAAATGAAATCTAGGGCCATGTGCCTTTCCAGGGAACTGGTGCTATTCCACAGACCTGGACATTGGCCTGGGAAGGGAGGTCATTAGGATTTGTCCTATGTTAAGGTTCACAAGCTTGGCACTGAGTTCCAAGGCAAGATCCTATACTAACCACTTGTCCCAACCTCAGCAAATGGGGTCTTTTTCTACACCATGTTGTCTGAGGTTGTGGCAGTCTTATCTACCGAGTTTGATAAAAACTGGATTTTGCCTGAATTTCATAACCCTAAGGATCTTCAAAGTTTCAGGGGTGAACCCAGGCCCATACAACAGCTGCCACTGAGTCTCATGGTGATAAGGACCTGTACTGTTAGGATAGGGAAATTTGTCCTATGTCCACTTCAAAGGTGGAGCTGATTCAGGCCAAGCCATCTAGCTTATGCAGTTCCAGCAGCTGAATCTATAGGTATTGAAAATGGGGCTTATGGAGATTTACCTGGTTGTGAGTTTCACCATGATGGTCCTAGTTCTAGGTTTCAGGTCTAAGTCATGGAGTTATCTTCCTCTTCTTTCCCCTGTTGCTAGAAATCTTCTTCCATACTCTGGAGTAGAGGGGTGGCATCAACAGTTGTTACTTTCTTGCCTTCTTTAACAATCCTTTCCTTGCATTATCCTAAAAGCAGGCCCTATGCTTTCTTTCTGGGCTTCCCTACCACTTAAGAAGCTATTTTGGTGCATGAACACTACTCAAACTGATGTGTCTGTGGAGAGATGATTAATGATAGAACCTCCTCAGCCGCTATCTTGCTCCAGCTCTCAAGTGATGAACTTTTAAATAGTCATCCATAATGAAAAACACTGATACAGTTTTCTAGAATAGAAATTGAAAGCTTTGGCATGGAAACAACTACCATAAACAAATGACAAACTTGGAAAAATATGAGACAAAGCAAAGGAAAATTTCCAAACTTCAAAAGGTTTTAAATATTAAGCAGAAAAAGGATGAACTTTCCAAAAGAAAACATGACCAAAAAACATGAATAGGAAGTTAATGAAAAAAATAAATGAGAACCGTAAACATGTAAAAGAGGACTATTTATTTATTGTGGTACTGGGAATTGAACCCAAGGCCTGTGTATTGAATTACACCCCAGCCTTTTTATATGTTTGTTTGTTTATTGAAACATATTCTTACTAAACTGCTAAACTGACCAGGTTGGATTCAAATTTACAATCCTCCTGCCTCTTCTCCTCAGAGAGCTTGCATTATAGGTATGCACCACCATGGCAGGCTTATAAACATTTTTTTAGTAAATTCCTTTGCTCTATGTTAGTAGAAATTTTTCCCTCATTCTGGATCCATTGCTCTCACATTACACACACAGACACACACACACACACACACACACACACACACACAATGAATTCATAGCTGATGAACTCTCCGTTTGCATAGTGTCATCCATTCAGTGATGAACAGTGTACCTCAGCAAGTACTCTCACTCCATTCCTATTAAGATCCATTCATAGCTCCCCTCATGAACAATTCCCCAGCTACCATTATTTTATGTCCATAATATCATTATCCATAGAGGGAAAACTATTTAGTTAACAGAAATTGAAATGACAGTTTTATTTTTAAATTTAATTTAATTATGACAAACCACTTAATGTGAGATATACTTATTAAATTTTAAGTGTGCAATGCAGCCTTGGTAATTATATTTTACAGCAGATCTCTAGCATGTATTCATCTAGCTAATGAAGAAATTATAGCTTTTGATGGTCCACCCCTCACTTTACTTTCTGTAATGGTTGATACATTGTGTCAGTTTGAGAACTGAGGCTTTTAGAAGCTTAAGTAAGTGATTCTGCAAGGGGCCAGGGTCCTTGCTTTGTCAACATCCTGAGCCTGTTCAAGAGGAGGGTGAGGCATGATGGCACATGTCTGTAATTCCAGCACTTGAGGCTGAGTCAGGAGAATTCAAACTCAAGATCATCCTGAACTACATAGTGAGACTCTTGTCTCAAATATATATATATATACATATATATATATTCATATATATACATATTTTTTGTATATATATACATTTTTTTGTTTATATGCTTATATTCTATATTGAAAACAACAAAATTTTTCTTGAAAAAAATTGGTCACAAATCTTTGTCAGCATGTATGAATATTTCTGTAGATTTTAAAAAGTGAACCGCTGTGTCAGAGACTATAAAATTGAAAGTTACTGATGTCTGTTGTAAAATTCTTTTGCAAAAGTGTATTTGTTAACACTTTGCCCAGTAAATTGGAGTGACTGGAAAAAAAAAAAAGAGGAGGGTTCCGAGGTAGTGTGGGCAGGTAGCCTGCTTACAATACAAGGGAGGAAAAGAGGCTTCCTCTCCCTACTCCCTGTTTTGCTCTCGCTGCTTTTGCTGTCTTCTGCCACCTTGATCTTTGCTTCTGTGCCATGCAACCCTGCCTTGGAGTCAACTGATTACGAACTGAAACCTCCACAAGCTGAATCAAGACACCTTCCCTGGTAGTCTCGATTCTGCTTTCTGTTTGCATGTGTTTGACTATTTTTGGAAACGTTATGTAGGTTGAATCGTGTAGTATTCAACTTTCTGCGACTGGCTTGTTTTACTGTAATGTTCATATTTATTCATGTCACATAATGCAGGGTTCTGTTCTTTTTAAAGATTGAGTAATATACAAATTCACAGTCCTTTCATCTGTTGTTGGACATTCATATTTTTTACCTATCTTGGCTACTGTAATGAGTATAGGTTGCTGATATGTCTTTAAGATGCTGATTTCAATATTTTTCATAAACAAAAAAAATAGAATTGGCCAGTCATTCTTTTATTTTGCTCATTTTTTGTAATTTGAATATTTTATATAAGAGAGACAATGTTATTTTCAACTTTGTCTGATTTAATATGGCCTCAAGATTATTCATTTTCCTACAAATGACTGAAGTTTATCTTTCTGTATGGCAGACTCATACTTTGTTGTATATACACACTATTTTTTCTTTATTCATTTATTGTTGATGGGCATATAGGCTGCTTCCAAGATTTACCTATTATGAATGGTGCTGCTGTAAACATCATTGTTAGATTTTTGGCACAAGACAGGTAAGAAAAAACCTTTATTGCTGGCACAGGAGGGCTGCAGGAGATTGCAAGGACCCTCAAAGGAGACAAAGCTGGGGGGTTGTTTTTGTGGGATTGGTATATGGGTGGGGACCATGTGAGTGCACAGGTTATCATGTTGGGAAAGGACTGGAGGACTTTTTGGTATAGGGGGTGGAGACTACCTGAGTGGACAGTGTTGGAAGGGGGATTGGAGGATCTTTGGCATGTGCATGAAAAGGAGACAAAAAGTTTATTGTTTGGTGACCAAAAGATGAGCATGGGAGTTAATGTAGGAGAGACAGGCTGTTGTTTTAGGGGTCAGCATCATGATGGACTGGCACTATGTGGAACCTGGCAGAGACTCATAAGAGCGGAACCCATCAATTGTTATGTGTGTATCATTGCAATATGATGTCTTTAACTCTTTGGGGAAGATACCTAGAAGGAGAAGAGCTGAGTTGAATGGAATATTTGTTTTTAGCTTTTTGAGGAATCTCCAACCTGATTTCTATACTATTTGTATTAGCTTATATTCCCATAAACATTGTGGAAGGGTGACTTTTTCCTTGCATCCTTGCCATGAATTTGCCTTTCTTTCTGCAATTTGCCTTTTCACTGTTTTTTTCCCCTGTGCAGAGACTT